>JABXES010000182.1:0-10455 GCA_013375695.1 Dictyostelium brefeldianum
TAACAATACCACCAATTGTAGATAATGCTGAAGTTGTGGTTAAAATTGGTTTAATCAAATTCCATTTTACACTATTTGAAGTTGCCTCGAGTACTTTTACTTGAACAGTAAATTCTTCACCATCGACAAGTGAATTGGTGGCAGCCAATGGCAATACTAATTGATCATATCCTTGAATTGATGATGCTGTTGCAACACCACAATATATTGATAACCATTAATTAGTACATAATTATCTCCATAATAGGTAAAGTCATTACCAATTAATAATAAATTATTTTCAACTGCCCATTGATACTCTTCTAAAAGTGTTGGATTAGGTGAGGTGACAAATGTAACTGATTTGGTGAATTCCAAACGAGCTGAAACTGATAAAACTAAATCATATGTACCTTTAACAATAGATGGGTATTTGAATGTAATACTACTAGTGACAGCATTAACTGAACATCCTAAACCATTAATTGTAATAGCAAGCAAATTTACATTTACAGCTGGATATACACCTGAAAATGTCATAGTACCACCAATTTGGAATAGAAGTTGAACATTCATTGTAATAGGACGATAGTAAAGTTGAGTAACTGGTAGTGATGCTTGACCACCTGACATTACGATAATTTGAATTGAAGAATTATCAGAAAATGATGCAAATGGAGTTGCTGATGAAAATGTAATTTCATCATAATTTGATGTAATTGCTTTTGATATTGTGTATTGAATAGTATTGATAACAGTTATATTTGAATTAGCATAACTGAATCCAGTACCTTGTAAAACCATTACATCTACGCCACCAACATTAACATAACGATATTTAGCACTAAGTACTGGTGCTTCAAAATTATAGGTAAATGTCTTTGTGAGTTGGAAATTATATCCAAAATTAGCAATTACTTGAATACCTATACCGTCACCTTGTGGAGCTGTTAAAATGAGTTGATTATTTGGAATTGACATTACTAATGAAGGTTTAGTTGGTGATGGTTGTGGAGATACTAATTGCATTTCCCATCCGAAATCTTTACCAGTAATTGTAATTGTAGTATTTAATTGATTGGTCTTGATTGTGTGAGTATATGCATCAAAAACTGTTGATGGACAAGGATTTGGTGCAATTGAGCCTGAATTAAAATTTGAGAAGCACCTAAAATTTCACTACTACCACTGGTGTTTGGACCAATACATGAAAAACATGTTGGAACAGTACCTTTTAATTGATTACCTGATAATCTCAATGTTCCAGCTTCAAATTTACAATAGAAATCATTGGTTGTTGGAATCGACCCAGTATATTTCGAATCTATTGTCCGAATACCTTTTAATAAAAAAAAAGAAAATATTTGGTATGAAAATAAAACTACCATTTGAAATTTTGGTTCATATAAGAAGCAAAATAACATTGTGGGACTCAATTAGTTTATAATTTAGAGCTTTTTAATAACTATAAAAAAAGAAGAAAAATCTTTAAGCAATTCTCAAAAAAAAAATACAAAATGGTTAAACTTTTTATAAAACAAAACCATTCTACAATGTGTAATTTATGATGGTAAAAGAAATCAAATTGCAACATTTAAACAAAAGAAACATTTTAAACCAATTCTAAAAATTAAAACAAGTTCAAATGAAGAGTATCTTGTTCATTGCGACTTTTTAGAACATAATTTTAATTTTACAAATAATGGTTTACAAGTTCGAAAGTAAAATAAAATTTAAATACATACATATAAACACAAACATAATGCTAATATATACTCATATAGTTTTCATAAAAAAAGTTTATCATTTCATGATATTTTATGAATGTGGTTTCTCAGAATTAAATGATGTTTCGTTCTTTGTAGTTTTGGTAATAAAAATTGATGATTGTTTAAATAGAATTGGTGGTTCTAATAATTCTAGTTGTGGTGCAGGTCATTAAAAATTCCCAAAAGAAATAATAAATAAATTAAAATTATATCTGATTTGATGGATTTAATAGTATTTGTATTTTTCTCAATTTGAATATGTACTTTTAAAAGCGAAGATACAATATAAAATAAATATTATAAGAAAAAATAATTATTAAAATTAAAATAATTAATAAAAAAATAACACCAAAATAAATTAATAGATTTTAATTTTCAAAGATTTATTTTTTATAATGAATTTGATTACACCCAATTTCTATGTTAAGAATTTATGAAACAAATTTAATACATTCACACACACACTCACAAATTCTAATAAACACACACTGTTGATCAAAATCATAAAAAAGAGATAAGATTTAAAAATTTTAATTTTTTTAAAATGTGAGTGTGTTTCTCATAAATGTATAATTCACACTATTATTTTAAGGAATCACGATGTATATCTGAACATCTATCTTTTCATTTTAAGTTATTTATTCATTATTTAAATAATTTCTTAAATCTAAACTAAATATTGATCTTAGATTATAAATTTTAATTTTTAAATTGTATTAAGCTTAATAAACTATTAATTATAATTTTAAATTTCATTATTTATATCCAATAAAAAGAATAATAAATTCATATAAACAAATTAAAAATGACTATTATCAGTATGCACTATTCTTTATTCTTAAATTTGTGTATGAACCTTATAACTAACAAACTATTTATTATATATAGATACATTAAGACAATTAAATATCTCTTCAAATAAAAAAGGATTAAACAATACATCCGAACTAAAATCAAATAATAGTTCTAACCTGACAATTACCACTGGATTAAATCAAATTGCTGCTGGACCAGGTGATGGTAATTGCAAATCACAATGAATAAATTAAAAAAATAAAATTAAATCTCTTTATAGAATATATAAAAATGAACATTTATTTCATTGAACTAATAGTTGATACTACAAACAAACAAAATATTAAAATAATTAAATAACCATAAATTGATAACCCATTTGAATCACTTGAACGCGATGTATGTTTAAGAGTATTATTATCATTGTCCATTATTATATATTAAGATTTAATAATATAATAAAAAATGATATTACTAAAAGATGTTGGGGTTATAATAAGTGTTTATTGATAATTTTATAATAATAATAAAAATTTGGATAATAAATAAAATATATTATAATTAAGATAATGAATATAATAAATAAATAGCTGATAATAAATATTGTAAAGATGAATATAAATGAAATATAATTTTAATTATATTATGAAATATAATATATTATAAGCTGATACTGTTTGATGATTGTACCAGTTTCATTTACTAATGTATTAATATTGATTTGAACGATAATTGAGATGTGATAAATAATATAGATTTGATTATTTGAATTGAGATTATTAATTGAATATGAATTGAGATGTGTATTTAATTAGTGAGATTAGTATTGAATTAATGAGATGGGAGAATCTCGTACAAAAACTGATAATGTTTATCATAAAACGGTTGATTCCCAGATTTGCAGATAATAATTATTATCTGTAAACAGATGTACTTGCAATGATTGTGTTTGGTTCATCAGTTGGTTCAGGTATCCATGATTGACATTTAGTTTCATTTATTGTGAATAGTAAGAACCCACTGGATGGATAACGATGATTTACACCATCAATATCTTTTGTTTGTAAATAATATGGAGCACATTCATATATTCCTGCATTATATGTACCAAATAATAAAACTGTTCTATAGCTCATACCATATAATACCAATTCAATTTCCCTGTCTGCATTTGGAATATCAATATAATAATTTGTAATGAATACACTTAAATCTTCACCATTTCTTCTGATTGTTGGTGATGTTGTACGAAATCCTGAAAATATTTTAATGTCACTATTATCATTACAACATTTCCACAACAAGAATAAGTGACCAATAAGAATTTGGATAACAATTGGCATTTTGACTATACCAACTTTCTTAAAATATTGCATTGCATACGTATGTAATCGTTATCACTATCATTAACACAATTGTTGAAATCGGAATCACCACATTGAAAAGGTACCCAACGAAATCTGTTTATTGAGAAATACCATGTTGTATATAAGAAGTTTCACTATATTTTCTTTAAAGCAGCTTTATCATGATATAATGGATGTATCTTTTGGGTATTTTGATAATGTTTTCACCATTTTTACTAGACAACTTGTTTAAAAAGAAAGGTGAATATGCAGCTGGTTCAATTCTTACTAAATTTATTAAATTTAATGTTTCCCTTTCTTGAAAATCTGGTAACCATTAAATTATTCACCATATGATTCAACACTACATATAAAATATAAAACAAATAATAATGCTATAATTAATTCCATTTGAAAATGTGATTTGTTTTTTTTTTATCATTTTCCAATTTTAAAATTTAAAAAAGAGATATTTAAATTTAAAAATTAATTAAATTAGTGCTGCCTATGTAGGTGCATTATAAATAAATAAATAATTTCTCTCATAGTTTCTTTTTTCAAAAGAAATCAAATAAATTATATTCTTTCTATTAATTTAATGTTGTTGTGAGAAAAATAAATTGAAAGAAAAAAAATAGGTGGTGTTGATCCAAATTAATTAATAGATGTTTTTAAATTTTCAAAGATTAAATAATTTCTTTATGTTTTAATCATTTTTAAAAAAACATAATGGGAAACACCAAACACACAAGAAAAAAAACACAGATAATTTTATTTTTTTTAATTATTTATTGTGTGTGGGTGGTTTCACTACTAAATGTATACATTCACCCTTTATTTATATAAAATCACAATTGTATATATCTGAACCTTTATCTTTCTTTTAAGTTTTATTTAATATGATTATAAATCTACATTTTGTTTTCTTATTTTTTTTATATGATAGTAGTACAACAATCTTAGATTACATGTTTTAGCTAGTATTATAATATTATAATGTTGATATAGTATTAACCCAAAAAAACTATAAATTAAAATTTTAAATCGTTATTGATATATCAAATACAAATAAAAACACAAATACACAAATACAAATACAACTAAAAATGACTATTATAAGTATGTATACTTAAGTGTATATGTTTTGTACTGGAATAATTATTAACTTATTTTTTATATTTATAGATACATTAAGACAATTAAATATCTCTTCAAATAAAAGTTTAAATAATATAAAAATAAATAATCTTTATAGTCAGTCGTTTACTGCTGGTTTAATTAAAGTAACTTCAACAGATGCCGCAAATGCTACAAACTCTACAAACGCTACTAAAGCAGCTGGACCTGATGATGGTACATGTGTAAACCAATAAATAATAAATAAATACAACTAAATATAAAAAACAAATAAATTTTTTTCTTCATTTTTACAAAAACATATATAAAAAAATTAATATGTGATGATCATTTGTTTTTTTTTAATTTTTTTTTAATTTTTTTTAATTTATTTTTTTGTGAAGTTGAAATTTTTCAATTTTTTTTTTTTTATTAATTTTTTATTTTTTTTTACACTCATATTATCTCTTTCATATTAAACATATATAAATAAAATGGTATGATCACATTGTAATATAGAATATAATCAAATATCACCATAAATCATGATAAATATCACATCACTTTAAAAAACATAATAGTAATAGTAATAATACGTTATTGCGATATGGCACAGTAGTGATTGTGATAATGATAATGATATATAGACTATATGTAATCAATACAAAAAGAATATAGTATATTAATTGTAAATTTAATATATTAATAATAGGCAAGAAGATACGATCAAAGAACAACTATTTTTTCACCAGAAGGTCGTGTATTTCAAGTTGAATATGCAATGACTGCAATTAGACATGCAGGTGCAACTGTTGGTATTTTAGCAAAAGATGGTATTGTTTTAGCAGCAGAAAAGAAAACTACTGCTAAATTATTAGATACAAGTGCAACTGTCTCTGAAAAATGTTTTAGGTATTTATTTTCATGATATATGTGGGAATTATACGATTAATATTATAACCGTTATAATACTAACCTTAAAGATGAAATAATACAGATTAGATAATCATATTGTATGTGCAGTTGCAGGTATTACAAGTGATGCAAATATTTTAATAAATTATGCACGTCTTCAATCACAAAGATATTTATATCAATATCAAGAACCAATGCCAGTTGAACAATTAGTATCACAAGTATGTGATACCAAACAAGGTTATACTCAATATGGTGGCCTTCGTCCATTTGGTGTTTCATTCCTTTATGCAGGTTGGGATCGTCATTATGGTTTCCAATTATATCAATCTGATCCATCAGGTAATTTTGCTGGTTGGAAAGCTACTTCAATAGGTGGTGAAAATAGTCAAGTAAGTATTTTGATAGAATTGATAATTCTATGTGTTGTTGTTGTTGTTGTTGTTGTGCATTTGTATGCAAACCTACAAATATTAATCCATATCTTTTTTTAAATTTTACAGGTCGCACAATCAGTTTTAAGATCACATTATAAACCAGATATTTCATTAAAAGATGCATTACAATTAGCACTTAAAGTTTTAACAAAAACAATGGATCGTTCAAATATCAACAGTGATAAATTAGAATTTTCTTATTTCACCAAACAAGGTGATGATGTTGTATATCATATTTTAACAGCTGCTGAATTGGATGCATTTATTAAAGAAACTGATCTTGAACAAGAATCTGAAGATAATTAAAACAACAACAACAATAGTAATAATAATAAACAAACAACACAACAACAACAACAACAACAACAACAAATAATAATGAAGATGAGATGATGATGATATAAATGTAAATAAATAAAACATATTTTATATAATAATAGTGTTATAATTAATTTATTTATATTTTATTTTCTTCTACCAAATGTTTTTAATTCTTGTTTTTTCTTTTCAATGATTTCTCTCTTTTCTTCAATTTCTTTTAATTTTCTATTTACAATTTCACTATTTGCATTTGATGAAGTAGTATTTGTAGTGTTTGAATTTGTATTTGCTGCATTTTTAACCATTGTGAATGTATCTGGTGCAATTTTAATCTTTTCTACTTTTTCTGTGTATGGAATACCAAATAATCCTGCACCTCTTTTAGTTTTTAAAAAATAATTTGTTGCTGCAAAAATAATTGAATTAATTGCCCAATAAATATTTAAACCCTACAGTGATGATAAAAGTCAATTAGTATGGTGAATAGTATAGTAGTTATCAATATATGTTTGTACATACAGCAGCAAATTTAATAGTGAATATTAATGGTACAAAACATAAACCAGTCATCATATATTTCATAACTGGTGGAGCATCATCGGCCATTGAAAAACGAACGGATAAATATTGAAAACCAGAAGAGATAATTGGTAATATGTAAAATGGATCTAAAGCAGATAAATCTTTAAACCAAAGGAAACCAGCACTATGTAATAGATTTGTATCAGCACATAATTGACGTAACAAGACAAATGGATATAAAATGAATGGTAATTGTAATAAGTTTGGAGCGATAGTTGACATTGTTGAAATATTATGTTTTTTCATTATTTGATTTTGAAGTTGCATTACTTTTATACGACCTTCATTTGTACCATCATTTAAATAGGAATGTTTTTCAACTTCTTCTTTCACTTTTTTCATGATTACTGCTGTTTTTTGTGTTTTAATACTAACTGGTAATGTTAATAAACGTAATGCAACTGCTGTACCTGCAATAACACCTATCCATGGTATACCATATTGAATGTGAATATCATTGAAAACTGCAATTATATCAAAATTAAATTGATGAAACCATTCTGTAATTGCTGATCCTTCTGGTAATGTAGTTGGATTTGTAATATAACTTGGTATAATTTTAGTTGAACTTTCACCAACATTTGAAATTATAGTTTCTGCATTTGTTACTGGTGTAGTGATTACATTATCAGCTAATGTTAAATCTTCAACTTTGTTACTGTTATTTGTATTGGTTGAATAAAATCTATTATTTTTTGTGATTGAAATTGATTTCCATCCATTATTATTTAAAAGAAATGATCTTGATCCATTAAATCCAATTATACCGCCATTAGTTGATGATTTCTTTAATATTCTTAATGCTTGATTCATTTTTAATATTAACTATATGTCAAATGAAAAAAAATTTACTCAATTTTGAAGACGAAAAAGTTTAAAAAAAAAAAAAAAAAATCTTTTTTTTCGTTTTCAAAATTTCAATCAATTTTACACATAATTAATTTTTATTTTTTATAATAATGTTAAAATAATTAATAACACAATCAACAAACTATTTGAAATTAATTTAATTGATGAATTTGGATCGGAAGATGGTGATGGTGTTGGAGAAGGTAAAGTTGATGTTGTTGATGATGATGGTGTTGGTGATGATGGTGTTGGAGAAGGTAAGGTTGATGAGGAAGAATCTGATGATGAAGAATCTGATGAGGAAGAATCTGATGATGAAGAATCAACTTTTTCAATTGGCCATTCAAAAATTTGAACACTTGATAATGGTGAAAGAGTAATTTGAAGATTACTTGAATCAATGTATGAATTTGAATTGGAAGCAATGTTGTGTAAAAGACCACCTGGTTGATTTGAAGATAAATTTAAAGTGAATGAAGTACTATTGCCTGAAGGTGACCAAAATGCTAATAATGTTGTACCAGATGAAGCCTTTGAATAAAAAATACCAATGAAATCATTTGATAATTTAGCGACATTTAAATAATTGGCTGTAACAGTTGATGAAACAGGTGATAAAGTTGTACCAGTAATTTTAAATAGTGTTAATAATTGATTGAAAATTGGTTTTTTAGTCAATGCTAAATTAACTAAACCATATCCTTGATCTCTAAGTGACGATGCTCTTGCATCTAAATCACTTGTAGTGAATAAAAATGTTTTATCAAAATTTGCAATACTATCAATTAACAAACGTCTAATTGTATATTCTGCTTGTACTTCTAAAGTGAAATCAGATGCTGACCATCCCCATTCAGTTGACCATATACAACCTTTACTTGCTTTACCATTTGTGGCAAGTATATTATTTAAATATCTGGATGTTGCGAGATGAGCATATTGACTTGCTGGTAACTGGCCTTGACCTCCTTCAGGTAAATCAGTATATGGATGATAACTTGCTAATACATTTTGAAATGTATTAAATGGAAGTAAATCTTGAATCATATTTTTATTATCACTTGTACCACCGTAATAACCTAAACCACCAACAGCCATTTTCGATGAAAAACCTGCTAAACCAAACACTCTTTGACATTCTTTAAATAATGCATCATATTGAGCAGGATTATAAACTGACCAAAATGCAGGATTCAAATTCATTTCATTCCAGACTTCCCAAAATTCTACAAATGGGTATCTATTTTGTAACATTAATAATCTTTCAGCAAATACAGTATTATTTGCAGGTGGGAATACATCTGAAAATGGTAATGTTGTTTCACTTGCATTGTAACTACTTGCCCATCTTGGTGTGCCAACTAAATAAACAATTGCCTTCAAATTATTATCTCTAATTAAATTCATTGCTGTATCATATTTATCCCAACGAAATACATTTTGATCATTCTCTAATTGATCCCAATGTACATCTGCTCTAACCCATTGTACATTTAATTCTTTCAATGCATTAATTTGTCCTGTAATCCATGTTGAATTAAACCAAACAAATTGAACATTTACTCCTAAACTATAAAATTTATAAATATATTAACAACTTGCACACTATACACTACGATCAATCATATCACAACTTACAAATCATTCCAAACAACATTACTTGTTGGACTATCAATTAATGGTTGACAATTAATAATTGTTACACTTAATAATAAAAATATAAAAATAATTGAGAAATTAATCATTTTTAAATAAATAAATAAATAAATAAATAATATAAATACAAATACAAATAAATAAATGTTGTTGAAAAGGTATTTTAAAAATAATGAAAAAAAAAACATTATACATTTACATAGGATATTTTTTTGATATTTTTTCATTATTTTTTTAAATACCATAGAAATTTTTTGATCATGGTTCTAAAATACCAATATATATAAAAAGCTCGAAAATTAATTAATTTGAGTAGATAATATCGCGATATTCTACATCCAAAATGATATTCTATATGAGGTAGATATTCTAAATTCTGGAGCACATAAAAATAAAAATAAAAAATAATTATAGATACAAATTAAATTAAATGATGAATTACAACATGTATTCACACATTAATTTATCACTTTATGTTTTTCTTTAAATTTTATAAAAAATTAATAAAAAAAAATGAAAAAAATTAAAATTTTTTTTTTGCTTGTTCACTCATTAATTTCATCAAAATTTTTTTATTTTTTTTTTTTTTTTTATTAATTTTTAAATTTTAAAATTAAAACAAAAAAATATAAAAAATAATAATAATTTATTTGTAAAGAACATTTTAAGGAATTGGGTATATCCAAAGTT
>JABXES010000196.1:0-10412 GCA_013375695.1 Dictyostelium brefeldianum
TTTTTTTTATTTTTTTATTTTTTTTTTTTTTTTTTTTTTTTTTTTTTTTTTTTTTATTTTTTATTTTTTTATTTTTTTTTTTTTTTTTTTTTTTTTTTTTTTTTTTTTTGAAATTTTTTAAGAATTTTTCATTTTTTTTGTGATCAGACAATGAAAACAACAAATAATAAACAAATAATAGTCGAAAAAGAATACAGTATCTTACTTTCTATAGTGAAAACAACAAAATGTATACAGAGAGACAATGAATGTGATTCACCTCAACAAAAAGATTTATTTTTAAAATGTTGGAATAATTTATATATAAAATCACAAATATTTAAACATCAAAGATTGTATATCACTGCTTACATAAATAGGAATGAACAATATGCAAGTTTAAAAGAATTATATGAATATCCTTACAAAGATTATATAACAAAGTTAAAACTATTATTAAGTGATCAAGATGAACCATTATTTGGAATTGCAAATAATTATAGAATACCAAAATCATGTACATCATTAAAGTTTAACGACACTTTTAATCAAACATTAAAAATTGGTGATATTCCAAACTCAATAACAAAACTATCATTTCATAGATGTTTTGATAATGGTGGTGTACCATTAGCTTGTAATGTATTACCAAATTCAATTAAAACTTTAATATTTGATGAATATGGTCAAGATTTAAAACAAAACGTATTACCTAAATCATGTACAAAATTAGTGATGGGTAAACATTATAACAAAACATTAAAACCTGGTGATATACCTGCATCAGTTACTGAATTAGAGTTAGGTCAATTTTATAATAAAAAGCTCAGTTTGGGTAGTTTACCTTCAAATTTAAATAGTCTAATATTTGGTAGAGAATTTAATCAAGAGTTAAAACCAGGGGATATTCCATACTCTGTAACTAGATTAATGTTTGGATATTTATTCAAACAAAGATTAGAACCATGTATAATACCAAATTCATGTAAAGAATTGGTTTTTAATGGTGATTTCAACTATCCGATAATGCCAGGAGATCTTCCGAATAATATTGAAATTTTAAAGTTTTCATATTACTTTAATAGACGTTTAGAACCTTATTCAATTCCTTCATCAGTAAAAAAGTTAATATTCAATCATTGTTTTAATCAAGTCATTGAAAAAGATGTATTAAAATCATGTACATCACTTAAATCAATTTCATTTACACCAAATTATCCTCATATTGATAGATGTTTTATACCACCCTCTGTTAAAGTTAAATATAGATATCAAGACGACAGTGAAAATAATTGGTGTTCAAAAACAACAAATAAATAAATAAACACACAACAATTGTGCTTTATACAAAAATGTGTTGGTCTCCAATTTTCGAATTTTCGAAAGAGTTATTTATATTTTTTTTTATTTTTTTAAAATGATCAGTTTTTCCGACCTTTTTTTCGGTGTTTTTTATTTTAAATTGATCACACAACACAACAATTGTTTGTAATAAAAATATTTAATAATGAATAAAAGAAATAATGTTATATTTATATTTATATATATCATTTTTAATATAATAATATACACAATAAATTCACAAGAAATAATAATTGAAAATATTTATATAAATAATCAAAACGGAAATGATAACAGTGGAAATGGTACAATCATTAATCCTTATCGATCAATATGTATATTAAATCATGTTTTATTCAATAAAACATTATCACCACCATTACCACTATCATCAAACATTGAAATAATAATAGTCAATATAGGTTATGGTGATTACATTTCAAATTGTAAACTAGAAATTATAAATATAAATAATATTACAATAACACCATACAGTGGTGATAATCAACAAGGACAACAGCAAGAAGAAGTTAATTTAAAGAATATAAATTTCAATATATCAAATTCAAATATACGGATTCAAGATATAAACATTGAAATATCGAGTCAGTTTAAAATAAACATATCAAAATTAATAATATTAAATAGTAAATTCACGGGAGCGACAAGTGATGGTAGTGGTAATGATGGTATATTAAATTCAATGTTTACAGTGTCAAATGGTACATCGGTTTATTTGGAAAATATAATGGTGTCAAGTTTTATTAATTTTAATATGTTAATATTAATTAATGGTGGTGGTATGGCTCAAATTAAAGAAATCACATTTACAAATTGCATTTTTAATACATTAATATCAACTGACCAATCACCAAATTCAAATATTACAATTGACGGTTTAAATTTAATAAATAATAATTTCAAACGTTTAATTTATATTCAATCAACTTCAAACAACATTAACATAACAAATATAATAACAATATGTGATAATGTAGATTTATTTAGTCCACCAACATTCATTACAACTTCAAATATGGATAATAATGGTAGTAATAGTAATTATATATCAATTACCAATGTAAACTTTAATTGTTTTGGTAATAGTATATTTAAAAATTCAAATATTCAATTTGAGAATATTTCAATTACCAAAAGTACATTTTCAAACAACTTTATTACACTATTAGATCAAAGTAATTTATCATTGGTATCAAGTAATTTCAGATCAATTTATAATTTAGAAGAAACTGGTTACTTTATTTTATTGGATAATAATTCAACAATTTCAATTGGTAACTGTAATTTCACTCAAATTTATTCACCATTAATAAATTCATTACATTGGTCAACTGTATCAATTTACAATTCAAATTTTATCAACACAAAATCAAATTATTTACCATTTATTTCAATTAATAATTATTCAATATTACATGTTAAAACTGTTCAATTTAATCAACATTATACATTAAAATCATCAACAATTTATATATCAAATAATTCAAATACTGAACTGGACCATGTATCCGTATCAGATTCTTGGTTTGATTTTGGGTATTTTTTTAATTCTAATAATTCAAATACAGATATAAATCTGTTAATAATGAATGATTGTTTTTCACAAAATTCATTATTTATATCAACATCATCAAATCAGAACAGGCACAACAATAATTATTATTTTCAATTGGCAAATTCAAGTTTTAAAAATAATAATAACATAGGACCATCAATTAAAATGTTTAATTTTGAAAATATGGGATCAGTTGTTATCAGTTCAATTACACTTGAATCAAATTCATTCTCTCCGTTTATCCAATGTAGTAATATCATTAGTTTAGATATAAGTTTTATTAAATTTCAAAAGAATACAGGTTCATTTTTATTAAGTGAATATGGAGAAAATATAACTATTTCAAATTTTACAATGAAGTATAATACTCAAGTACCATTAGATTATTTAATATCAATTTCATCTGCACAACAGGTATCATTACAAAAGTTCACATTGGTAAATAATTACTTTTCTAAAAATTTATTTTGCCTTTATTCAATTTATGGTAATGTTTACTTTAACCAATTAGATTATTATTCAAATCACAATTTAAACAATTTAAACAATGCAAATAATAATGAAGTTAATTCACAAATTGGTATATACAGTACAAAATGTTTATTTGAAAATATAATGATAAATTCAAATTTTATATCAGTAAATTTAATTTATATATCAAGATCATTATTTGAAATTAGAAATAGTGTAATAACAAATAATATAATTGCAAACAATTCAACATTATTTAAAAGTTATTTATCAGAAACAACATTTAACAATACAAAAATAATTGAAAATCAAGAAACTGATTTAAACATTTACAATACCGCTGGTATAATCAATTGTTTAAGTTGTGATTTAACAATTTTAAATTGTGAAATGTCTAGAAACAATTTTGAAAATAGTAATGGTACAATTGTTAATTTCCAATATTTATTGTATAAATTTTATCAATTAATAATCAGAGATTCAAAATTTATAAACAACATTGGTAATTTCGGTGGAGTATTTTCAATTTGTGAAATTAATTTTAATGCCATAGATGATATAGATATAAAGAATAATACATTTTCAAATAATTATGCCAAAACAAGTGGTGGTGTTTTTTATACTCCATGTGATCCAATGATTAAAGATGAAATTGAAATTTTGGATAAAAATTTATTTTATAATAATACTAAAGGTATAGTAAGAACTATTGAAAGTAATTTCTCATCACCATCTTGTAATGTATCAGGACCATTGTTTATTTATAAAATACCTCAAGTAATACAATTTAATTACAAAGATGATTATGGAAACCCACAAACTGAAATATTTGGTCAATTTCAAATTTCAACAAAATGTTATCAGTACGATATTGGTCAAATAATTGAATATACAACAAGTGTAGTTTTTGGTGGTAATGGGTCATTTAATTGGGAAAATAAAGAAGGTTGTAGCAGCAAGCTATTTGTAACCGTATTTAGAGAGAATGTAAATGATACTCTTAAAATTGAATTAAGTCAATATGATTGTCCAGAATATATGTTTTATGATTATATGAATAATACATGTAAATATTGTCCAGTTGGTGAAACAATTCGTACTGGAACATATAATCCTCCGACACAAAGAGATTGTTATCCATGTGATATATCAGAAAGAAATTGTATTGGTTCAAATGTTTTTACATATCAAGGTTATTATTATTATTCAATTTATAATGAAGCAATTAAATGTGCATTTGATATGTGTAATCAAGGTAACGTTTGCCCATCAACTTATTATACAGGTGATTTATGTTATCATTGTTTAAATTCAACAGGTGGTTCAGTTGTTGCTAAAAATGGTATTCAATGTTGTAATCAATTTAAACCAATTTTAATAATACCAATATTGATAGTAATCACATGTTTTTCATTACTATTATCAATTGGTAAATATTATTTATTGAATAATAAATATGCAGTAATCAGTTCATTAATTATATTCATTCAAAGTAATTCAGTTGTATACTTTTGGTATCGTGGTATATACATTTTACCAATATTTAGATTATCAATTGATTTATTAGATGGTTATTGTTTATGGAGTAATTTGGATTACAATGATAAATCAATTATCATTTATACAATTATATTGGTATCATTAATAATTTCATGTTCAAATGTAACATTATTCATTATAAATAGTTGGTATTATCCCATGATGAAAAGATTATTTCCAAATTCAAGATTTTCAACTAAATCAAAATTTATTAAAAAGTTAAATATTAAAATAATGAAAAGTGGTAATGATGGTAGTGGTGTTAAATGTATTTGGTCATTATTTCAATTATATATTATACCATTACTATTTAATTCATTTTCATTATTAGTTCCAATGAAAAGTTTACAACAACACAGCTATTTAGCAATTGATTTTTCAATTGTTTATATGGAAGGTTTAAAAACAAAACTATTATTTTTTATTTCATTGGTTATTTTTTCACTGGTTTCAATAATTATATTATCAACAATTATAATAATTTTAATTGGTAGTTGTGGTTGTTTAAAATCAACAAAATTCCATCAATTTAAAAGAATATTTATAAATTCAAATTATAATGATAATTTATATCAATATTGTTGGGATCATATAACAATGTTTAGATCAATTTCATTTGTAGTGTTACCACTAACAATGATATTTTCAAATACATATTATATGTTAATTATAACATCAATTCAAATTGTATATTCAACTCTTCATTTAATATTTAATCCATTTAAAAAACATTGCATAAATTTATATAGATTGAATAATATAATCAATGTATCACAATTAATATTAATTTTAACAAGTGGTACTACATTATTCCAATTATTAGACCCATCTTATAAAGGTATAATAGTATCTTCATGTTCGCTCTTTATCATACCAATCATATTAATTTTAAATTTTAAACCTCTGAATTTCTCGCATTTTATTTTATATAAAATAAATTAAAAATTAAATAAAAACCATCCATTTTACAATAAAACACATCTTTCACCACTATTTCTCTATTTCTCTATTAGTTTAAAAAACAATCAAGGAATTTTTATCTGTCACACAAATTTGTGCCAAAGCTCGTAAAAATTTTGATAACTTTTTTCTTTTTTTTTTATTTTTTTTTATTATTTTGATCAAAAAAAATATCTTCTGTAACCGCACTTTTATTTTTAAAAATAAATCCATAAAACAAATATATATAATATATAATATATAATACACAAATGAATTTATTTATAAAAATATTATTTTTATTTTTAATATTTATAAATGTTAACAATTCAACTTTAATATGTAAGTGTGGTGATTTTTTTTAAAAAAAATGAAAAAAAAAATGATTTACTAATTTTGATAAAACTCAATTTCTATAGTAAGATCAGTATCATCATGGTCACAAGTTCAAGGTGGATATACATTTGTTTTTACACCATTTTTTCCAATACGTAAACAATCATTTCTTTCACTTCGTTTTACATCAACTAGAAACACAACTGCAACTTTAACTGGAACTCTATCACTTTATAGTGATTTAGGTACTTTGGTTAAATCAAAATCAGCAACATTTACTATAGAAGGTGATTCATATCAACCAGGTACATCAACAAGTGGACCAGTAGATTTGGTTTATATTTCAAATAACAACGATCCAAAATATAAAAGTTTAAAAGCATCACAAATTGCAAATTATACATCATCATTTGAATTTGAATTTCCAGAAATAATGAATCCACAAACAAATTCACTTTATTCATCATATTATTTTGAAGTAAGTTATACAGATGAAGATGGTAATGATCAAGATACATATACGGATATGCCAATTGTATTTCCATCACCTGCTTATAATTCAACATTGGAAAGTTCAATTATTAAAACAAACAGTACAATTAAATTTGATGGATATGGTCAAGAAATATGTAAACAAGCTACAATTGTTCAATTGGAAAGTGGTAAATCAAATTCATACGGACTTTATTTCCATGAAAATCAAATAACCCAAACAAGTGATCCATTAAAATTTATAAAATCAAAAGATTCATATGATTATTATTATTATTATAATGAATATACATCAGCACAATCAGTAACTACATTATATGATGGGTTAACTGGTCAACAAAGAACTATTGAATCAAATTTAAATTGTGTATTACCAAATGCATATCTATTAAATTCAATCAATACAACACTTGTCTCAGTTGAAGGTGATAATGGATTTTCAGCATACTATTCAGTTGTAACATCAACAAATAAAATTGACTTGATTCAACTTGGTCTTAATCCGGTTGCTGGGGGTACTACTATAACATTACCTACAAAACCAATTACATTTTACAATGCAAAATCAAATTTATGGACTCATTTACTTAGAATTGCATCACAATATTCAAAAGTTTATATAAACATCGCAAGTCCACCATTCTCAAATTATACATATACAACATCAGTTACACAAACAGATATGGTAATTAACTGTGTTTATTCACCAGTTTCAAATGTATTTTATAAAAATTTAAATAATGCCAATTCAAAGTATACTTATGACAATAGACAAATTCAAGTATTGGTTGAATGTAATACCGTTGGCGCAATATCAAAAATTAATAGTATTGACTTTGAAAGTGGTGGTACAATATTCTTTGCAGATAGAGAAATATTCAATATTGCAACATATAGTAAATTAATTACAATTCCAGATAAATTCATTACATATGGTTCGGGTGCAAATTATTTAACAGTTTATTTAAATTATCCAATTGTTGGTAGATCATTAGTTAAAAAACAAGATCTTTCCATTGTATTTAGAGAAATTGTTCATACTAGTTTAATAGGTCAAGCAAGTGATCTAATTGAAACAAATAAAGCAACTACATTTTATAATCCAGTTACAACTAGATTCACAACAAGTAATAATTTCATAACCCCACAATTTAATTTACAATTATTAAATAGAGGTGGTTTTACAACTTATTCAAAATTTGCCGTAAATAATGGTGATGGTGTAAACTTTCAACCATCATTTCCACAAAGTTTTACTGGTTATTCAAATGGTTTAAATTGGAAACCATCTCTTCCAATTCCATTAGATACACCAGCTAGCTTATTTTCAGTTGAAGGTTCTCTCATTGATAGTAATATAAACTTTGTTGCAAATCCATATTTAATTAGAGATTTCGTTAATCCATCAGTTACTGCTAAATTCATATTTTCAACAGATCCATTAATTGAAGATGAAATCATTGTATCAGTATCTGATAAAATTGGTACTAGTTCAAATAATTGTCATTTCACATTTGCAACTCATACATTTTCATTGGCACCTGGTAATGCAATTAAACACATTGATCAAAATAACAATGTAAACAATATAGATTATTCATTTAAATTAAAATTCAACAAGTATTATTGTGTTGGTTCGACATTACCAGTTATTGATTGTTCAGATATTAGAGGTAATAGAATTTATGAATCTAATTTCTCTACAACTGAAATTCAAGATTTATTCTTTACCGGTTTAAAATCATGTCCAATTCAATCGGTCCCTCAAGCACGTGTTTTAACAAATTTTATTAATTTCCAAACTCGTTCAAATGTTGCTGTAAATATATTATTGGGTGATGTAGAATCATTGGAAATGTATGAAATATCCGTATCGATTTATGGTGACTATGAAAACGTTGAACCAGTATTACAATCTCAAATTTTAACAAAATCAAATTATAACATTGATACTCGTACAATGGTTGCAAGTGGTGTAATTAGTTTTAATATCGATTCAAATACGTTGACATCAACAAAATATATTTCAATTACTGTAACAAATATTCAATCACCAGATATTAAATTCACTTTGTCAACAAGAGATTTAGAATATTTAGATTCAAAATTACAAGTTTTACAAACAACCACAACAGTAGTTCATTCTAAATTTACAATTAAAAATCAAGCATACGTTGGTGATTCAACATTATTAAAGAATCTTGTATTAGTTAAATGGGGTTCTGGAGTATCACCTGTAACTTGTAGACTTTCAGCAAATACTGGTATTTCAAATATTTATAATTTCACTGTTTTAATTAAAGATAAATTCGTTTCAACAACTCAAAAAATGGTAATTTCAGCATTGGATCCAACAACATACTTTGCTAAAGATACAGTTTCAATTCAATTCAATTTACCATCTCATAAATATTATTATGTAAATGTATTTATTGATAATATTTGTGACCATTTCAACAACTGTTTTGATCTTTCACCATTTGCAAATACAAGTACTGAAATTGATTTTGGTACAACTCCTTCAACAACTACATCAACTTATACCAGTGCAATTGGTACACCATCATTCTCTAGAAATTATATTGATTCAAGTTCAGCTAATCGTAAAGTTAAAATAAGTGTAGATTTAAAGATAAACAATACAATTACCAATAGTGGTAATCTACCATTTGAATTATCGTATGGTGGCGGTATTCAAAATCAACCAGTATTTTATATTGGCGAAAAACAATCTGGTGATCAATTAAAATGTCCATTAATTCAATCTGCCACCGGTTCATCAGTTTATACATGTGATTTAGAAATACCATTATATTGGGGTGGTGTACGTTACGTTGGTCAATGTGGTATTTGGAATATTATTCATCCTGATGGTTATCTCACTGGTAAAGTGTTACCAGTATGTCCAATATTTTTATTTAAACAAGAATTACCATATCCAAATGTATGGGAAATATCTGCAAAAATGGGTGATACTCAATTAATGGTTTCAGGTACAAATTTAGATTTAATTCCACAAAA
The DNA here is from genome assembly GCA_013375695.1 of Dictyostelium brefeldianum. Classification (NCBI taxonomy): domain Eukaryota; phylum Evosea; class Eumycetozoa; order Dictyosteliales; family Dictyosteliaceae; genus Dictyostelium; species Dictyostelium brefeldianum. The sequence continues at coordinate 9,695 of JABXES010000196.1, forward strand.
TATTAAAAGTGAAGATCTATCGTTATTTACTTCATCAACATTCACAGTATTAAATAATACAATGGGTTATTATCAATTAAAGAATGAAGTTACTGCACCATTTACAATTACAATTGGTAGTAGAGTTATTAGTGTATTCATTATAACATGTATGAAACCAGATTGTAGTGGTCATGGTACATGTAGTAAAACTGTATGTTCTTGTATGGAAGGTTGGGGTGGTTCAGATTGTTCAATTGATACAACATTTAAATGTTTAAATAATTGTAATGGTAAAGGTACATGTTCAATTGATATGGTTTGTAATTGTAATTCTGGCTATACTGGAGTTGATTGTAATGTTTATTCACCAGATATTGGTTTATCAATGGGTATGAATACAAGTAAAACTGAACCAACAATTAATCTTGGTCAATTTGGTGCAAATTCAACAGAATTGAATCAATACACTAGACAATCGAATTTCTCAATTTTAATACCATACATTCAAGAAATTGATTTCTATGGTAACTTAGTCACCAACTATACATTCACTCCATCAAGTTGGTTCTTGGTTGAAAGTAATGCTACTTTTACAATTTACAATACAACATTGACTGAAAATTCAAATTTTACAGTAACTCTTGAAACAATTACCACCGAAACCACAAGAGAATGGGCAGGTCAATTATTAAATTTACCAGCAAATTCAATTAAATATTCAGTTAGAATTCAAAAT
>JABXES010000205.1:0-10400 GCA_013375695.1 Dictyostelium brefeldianum
ATGTATATATTGATGTGTATTAAAAAAATAAATATAAAATGAAAAAAAAAAAAAAAAATAAAAAAAAAAAATTTTTTTTAATTTTAAAAAAAAAAAAAAAAAAAAAAAAAAAAATAAAAAAAATTTAAATTAAAAAAAAAAAAAAAATTAAAAAAATTAAAAAAAAAAAAAAAAAATCAACGAAAAAAAGAGAACAGAGAATATTGATCAAAAAAAAAAAAAAATATAATACAAATGATTAAATTAATATTTAAAAATAATAATAATAATGTTAAAACTATAAATAAATTTCAATTTTTATCATATTTTACAACTACAACAACAACAAATGTTAGAGAATGGAAAAAACCAAATTTAAATACATCATATGATACAGGAATTGTTGTAAAGAATTCATTGGTTAAAAATAATAATGTACCATTATTAATATCAGATTCAATTGAAAAGAATCAACGTCCAATTAGTTGGTATACGTGTGGCCCTACTGTTTATAGTAGAAGTCATATTGGACATGCTAGAAATTATATGACAGTTGATATCATTCAAAGAATTCTTACAGATTATTTTAGATTAAATATAATTCATGTAATGGGTATAACTGATATAGATGATAAAATTATAAATAAATCAAAAGTGGAAAAAACATCTGCTCAAGAATTGGCTAAAAAATTTGAATTGGAATTTATACAAGATTTAAATTCATTAAATGTAAGTTTAAAATTTAAATTAATATCAATATTTATTGGTGATATTAATTTAAGTATAAATCTTACAGATTAAACCACCATTATTTACTACAAGAGTATCAGAACATATTGATGAAATTATAAAATATATTGAAAAAATTAAAGAGAATCAATTAACATATGAATCAACTAAATCTGTATTATTTGATGTTGGTAAATTTGGGTTATCAAGATATAGTAGTTTAAGAGCAGTAAATCAATCAAGTAGAAACGATGAAACATTGGTTGAACAAAATAAAAAGTCTGATCAAGATTTTGTCCTATGGAAATCATACAATGAAAAATTAGATATCGATGGAACAGGTACACCAATTTGTTGGGATTCCCCATTTGGTAAAGGTAGACCAGGTTGGCATATTGAATGTTCTGCAATGATAAATTCAATATTTAATAATCATTTAGATATTCATTCTGGTGGTGTTGATTTAGAATTCCCTCATCATCAAAATGAAATTGCTCAATGTGAAGGTCATAATCACCATGGTCACAACGATCAAGATCAATGGGCAAATTATTTCCTTCATATTGGTCATTTATCATTAAATAATGAAAAAATGTCAAAATCCATTGGAAATGTAATTTCAATTCGTGATTTTCTTTCACAATATACACCAAATACATTACGTTGGTTATGTTTAATTCATAAATATAATGATCCATTATCATACTCTGATGAAACATTAAAATTATGTATTGAAAAAGAAATTAAATTTTTAAATTGGTTTAAAATAGTTAAAGTAGGTAACAATGATTATGTTAATATATAATATATAATATATAATATACAATATAAATATTATATACTAACCCTGTCATTCTTGCCAACAGTCAAAATTAAATAATGAATTAACAAGTGTAGATAAAATTAAAAAAACATATGGCGAATCAATTGTATTATTAAATGAATTTAATCAAAGCAAATATTTGATTGAAAAAGATTTCCGTGACGATTTTAATACACCATCTGTAATTAAAAGATTAGAATTATTAATGAAACATACAAATGAACATTTAAATTCAATTGATTCAGATTTATTATTCAATATTCATAATTATATTGAATCAATTTTAAATTTGTTTGGTTTAAAGTTAACAAATAATAATCAAGATAGTGGTAATGATAGCAATGATCAAACGAATCAATTTTTATTAGAAACATTATTAGAATTTAGATCAAATGTTAAAAATTTAATTAAAGAACTTCCAAAAGATAAAACTATGGATCAATCATCATTAAAACCAATTAAATCTAAAATTTATGAAATTACCGATAAAGTACGTGAAAAATGTCAATCTGAAATATCATTAAGAATAACCGATACTCCTGATACAACTCCTGGTACAAATAAACCATACACATTAGATTGGCTAGACAATAATCATATTCAACTATTAAATATTAAAAAACAACAACAACCAAATAGTAATAAAAATTTGAATGATAATTAAAATACCACAAATAGAATATTTAAATATTAAAAACATTTAAATTCGAAATATACCATTGCGATGTTTCAATTACAATAAGCAAATATGACTACAAATTAAATTTGTTTTTTTTTTAATTTATAATATTTTATATAAAATATTATGTTTATTTAAATTAATTTATATAAAAAAAAGCCGTGTTTTAATTAGAGATTGAGAGAAAAACCTTTAATCTTTTAAAAAGAATAATAATATTAGAATCATTTCATAATATGTTTTATAACATTGAATGTATATAAAGGAATTATTATTGGGTATGTTTAATGTCAGACAAATTTTTGTACACGTTTTGTTTCTATCCGCAGATATTATCTCGGTCCGCTCGTCAAAGGTTCTCATCATTAAAAAACATACACCAACAATATTGATTATCCTTTATGATACATGCTGAAACATTCGAGTAAAGCAAACATACCTTTTTTTTTATTTAAAAAATTTAAGGAAAAAGCATTCACTTAAAGCAATGAATAAGGATGAAACATGTGGAAATCTATATTATAAAACATTCAAATATTAATATTTAATGACTTTTATATATTTGATGATAATAATCTTTAAATTATTAATTTGTATTAAATCAGACGTATTAAAAAGATGTCCTCAACGAGATCAGACATATGCTTGTATTTAAATCATCACTTAAAATAACAAATTATAATTATAAAGTAGACAATAAAGAAACTTACGTTTTTTTTTACAATCACGAAAGTGAAGAAAAGAGAAGCAAGGCAATTAACACATTGTGTAGTTACAAATGGTTTTAATAGTATGCGTGCAAGCTTGGAATTTGAAAAAGGATTAAGTAGTGATAATACCTATAAATATAAAATAAATATGGAATTAATATTTTAAACTTTAAATTTTTAGGGTAAAATAAAAAGTATATTTTATATTTGTTTTGTTTTATTATGTCAGATTTAAAAGAAGAGAAGTTGTTTTTGTTTCATCATCCTATTTAAGATGTCCCTAACAAGGTTTCATCATTATAATAAATAAACAAATATAAAATATTCGAACTCTTTTTGTAAATAAATAAAACTTACTAATTACTATGACATGTTGATGTTTGTTGATACGACAAATTGTAAAATAAAAAAAAAAAGTTTTATGCTAAAAAAGTGGTGCGTGAAAAAAAAAAGAAAAAAAATTAAAAAAAGTAAAAAATAAAAAAATGCATTTTTTACTGTGACAAAATAACGTTGCATATGAAAATTAATTTTATTGTTACTTTTATATAGTAGTTCTTATAGTTTGCATAGTTTTAATTTTATTTAATTCGTCATAATTGGTGATTGATGTATTCTATAGATGAATATATGTAATAGGCATTGTTAGTATTACGGTATTTAATAGTTGTGGTTTGTAGTTTGTTTATATATATACTCACACCTAAATTAACGGTTCTAATTTTTTTACAATGTTTTATTATACTATCAATTGATTCATTTGTAATTTTATTGTTAAACTGTATGAGTGATTTAAACATATTAGTAATTGTGTTGTATACAACGGCAACAATAATATACATAAATTTACACATACCTCTAAATTTAATATTTCTGCACTATTACCAATAAGTGATAATATAACATCTAATATTTGATCATTGATTTTAGTTTTACTTAAATCTAAATATTTAAGACACTTGAATTTTGAAAATATTGAAAAACAATTCTCTGATGTAACACTGTGTATTGAATATGTAATGTGTTAGTGAATACTTTTGTTATGATATGAAATATATATTATATACACACTCCCACCCAATAATTGATAGATCATATACATTTGGGAATGAAATTTCATCACTTGTTAAAGTGTAGGAAGAATCAAAAATTTGTAATTTTGTAGAGTGTACTTTAATTTCACCAACGTTTCTACAATATGGTATTGACAATTCTTTTAAATTTGGTATTGATTCTAATGCAGTGTTTATAGCAGATCCTAATATTTGAAAATTATTATTAATTCTTATTACTTCTAAGTTTGTTAACGACATAAACATATTTATAAATATATCGTTTCTAATACTCATTGTGTTTAATGATAAATGAGTAATTTGAACACATTTATAAAACTTTTCAAGTAATGATGGATTAAATAATGAATCTTTTGATCTAGTTAATTCCTTTTTGTAGTAATTATATGTTATTATTAGTATTTGATTGGTTATTATTATTTATTTGACGATATATTACTTATTACTACTTACTAATTTTAATAGTTTAGGACAAGATTCAAGGTATCTATAAAGTTGGATTGGTTCAACTGATGGTAATGATAACGAAGTTAAAGATGATAAACTTTTATAATAAGAACTTGGTTCATTTGTAGATAATGAAGGTAATGATAATGAATTTATTGTTGGTCTTGGTATTTCAAAGAATCCATTTAAAAATCTAATATTTGTACAATTTATAATTGATAGTTTAACAATATTTGACATTGCCACACAATTATTTATATATTTAAATACATTACTTGTAATTTGAAATAATTTATCCATTATTAATGTTTCAATATAAAATGAGTGAAATAATGGTTGTTCAACTTCTTCTTCTTCATCCTCTTCATCTTCTTCATCTTTTTGTTCTTCTTTTTCTTTTTCATCTTGTTCTTTTATTTTATCAATAAAATTAAAATCATTTTTATTATAATATTGATTTAATGTTGAACATAATCTATAAATTGTTTTATCTGTTGAAAATTCACCCATAAAAGAAAGATCAACAATCTTCCATCTGTTACTTTTAAAAAAGAATTTTCTTAAATGTTTGCATAACGATGACCCAAATTTAAAAAATAATTTAAAATCCATACAACTAACCAATACATCAAATAATGGTTTGGAGATTTTATTTATATTGATACTACTATTATCACTTGATGCTGATGATGCTGATATTACAATTTGTTGTTTATCCATTATTATTATTTGTATGGTTTATTGGAAAAAAAAAAGTTAAATTAAAAAAAAAAAAAAGTAAAAACAATCAAAAATTGAAAATTATTAGTATGTCTAGGCCTGGGAGTTGATTGCATATTTTATTTTTATTTAATTACTTGTTTATTTTGTAATTAATGTACTTGAAGGTGGTACAACTTCAACATCAATATTTATAATTAATTTGTTGTCGATTACAAAATTTTTAACCAATTTAATATCAATAAATTGAGAGAAACCAGAACCTTTGTTTTCAGTGTATTTGTTTGATTTTTCATTTTTGAGTGATTTTGAAGGATCAGGATTTACAAGTTCAAATGAATATTTAACGACAGTAGTAGAAGTTGAAGGTTTTTCATAGAGATGTAAGAAAATTGACATGAAACCTAAATTTGTTTGATTGAAACCATTTGGATAAAGACCAACATAAAAACTTTTTGAACCAATGCAAAAGTATGGTGATTTTAAACGTTCATTATTTACATATGCAGTGAGTTTTTGAGACCAATTTTCAATGGTCCAACTTCCTTTGTAACGACAAGTGAAATCTACACGTTTTTCCAAGTCTTCATAGTCAACTTTGAGCTTTTTGATTACACGTTCCGATTCATCAGCTTGAATTCTATGTTTTTCAATTATACGTTGCATATATTTAATGTGATTATCATCTTGAGTTAAATGATGATCAAGATCACACCGTTTGATTCTTTGTTCACAACCTCCTGCTTTATGAGGACAATCTATAATTAAGTTTGGACAATCGTTTTCAATGTGTGACGCCAATGATTTTCTACCAAATTTCTCTTGACAATATTCACATGTCAAAGATATGATGGAACAATCGTTTTCAATGTGTGATTTCATATCGTTTTTAATTACACTTTCTTTACAATGATCACAAGATACCGTTACATATTGACAATTATCCATATGTTTTTCCAATTGATTCTTTCTAAATCTTTCATTACATCTACTTGCATCATTTGGACAATCTATAAATACATATTCACATTCTCTAAGGTGTGATTCCAATTGATCTATAATTATAATTGAATTGCATCCTTCTGCTTCATCTCTAACCATTTTATCATCAATTTTAAAATTTTCATATCCATTAGGACAATGTATTTTTTTATTTCTAAATCCTTTTTCTAAAAATCTGTATTTTTAATTTAAAAAATTATTAGTACCGCTGCGACAATGATAATAATAATAATATTAAAATTTAAATCAACATACATGTTTCTACAAAGTTCACTAAGTGATTCAATTTTAACTCTACATATACTACATTCTTTTCTTAATGCCAATTGTTTTCCCCAACAACCTGCATAGAAGTTTTTCTGTTAGTTATCCACATTGTTGTGTATTTATATGTATTACTAATAACAAATCAACTATATACATACCTTGACATAATAAATGACCATTTTTACAACTTAATGCTTGATGTGTTTCTAATGGTATACTATTTAAAACTGGATCTGTACAAATTGAACAATTAAAATCTTCATGTAATTGTTTAACTAAAATATCATTTATTTTATAATCTATCATTCTCTATTATATATTTATATGTGTGTGTTTATGTTTTGTTGATTGTGGTTGTTCTATGTGTTGTTGTTTTTACTAGTGTATATATTTTCGAAAAAAACTGTTTGTGAATGTTATTATTATTGTTATATTATTATACTGGTTACTACTATTTTATTTAAATACTATATATCATTATATATTTTTATTTTATCTAGACAAGTTGATAAAGATAAAAATTATGTGTGTAAATGAAAAAAAATAAAAAAAAATAAAAAATACAAAAAAAACAATTTTTTTTGAGAAAAAAATTAACCGCTAAAACTTTTTTTTTTTTTTTAATTAATTTAAATTGTGTATTTGTGGTACCGACAATCTATCATGATTTTATTTAAAGTATATTATCTTTAATCTTCATTCTATTACGAGTGGTTGTGGTAGTTGTTGTGTTGCTGTTGGTATTATTAGTGATGTTGGGGACATTATTGTTTGTTGTTGTATTTTTTGGAGGTGGTCTAATTTTTAACAGTGGAGCAGTGGTAGGTTGTGGTGGATTATTAGAGGTAATTATTTGTATTTCTTGTGGTTCATCATCATCGCCATCATCACTATTATTATCGTCGTTATTATTACATGAGGTTGTTGCTGGTTTTTTACTATTTACATAATTTTCTCTTCCATTTGAAAAGAGAAGACTACTACGTCTACTCATAACTCTAATTGGTTGTGTGGTTTCTTTACTCTTTCCTCCATTATTACTATCGTTATCGTCATTAACAAGATTATTTATACCATTACTATTGCCATTGCTACCATTGCTATTACTACCAAAAATGCTATCATTATTACTACTATTATTTAGAGGTCTTTTTTTACCAATTTGAATTTGAGGTGATGTTGGTTTAATAGGCATTTTAGTTGTTGTTGTGGTTGTAGTTGTTCTTTGTAACGGTTGTTGTTGTATTGGTGATTGTATTGGTTGTTGCATTTGTTGTTGTATTTGCGGTGATTGTGGTGGAGTAATAGTGAATTGAGGTGGTGGTGATGATTGAAGTTGTGATTGTTGTTGTTGTATTGGAGTAGTAGGAGTGAATTGAGGAATTGAAGGATTAGGAAAACCAGATTTAACTTGAAATATTTGATGATTAATTTGCATTAATCTTTGCCAAGCAAGGAATTGAGTAAACAATGGTGATAAACTTGACATTACCATTGAATTACAAGAATCAATTGGTTGTTGTAGTATATCGGTTGGAATAATTCCAAATTCTGATGGCATTGATGCAACTGATAGTTTTCTTTGTTCATTTAAAAGCCTTTCTAATTGTTGTTCATTATTATTATTATTATTATTATTATTATTATTATTATTATTATTATTATTATTATTATTTATAGTCGGTATTGATATTGATTTATTTTGAGCTAAATTCTAAAAGAGATAAAAGAAGGTTAGTAGATGAAGGGCAGACAGGGAGGGTGTGTTAACCTATAATTACTAAACATCATTATATTACTTACATTTTGAATTATATTTGAATTATTTTCACCAAATAATTGAGTTATTAATTGATGATCATATTGTTGATCTTTAGTTTTACGATTTTCATTTAAATAAATATTATTATAAAATGGATCTTCTTTTGATCTTTCTTGTAGTTTTGGTTGATCATTTGAAAAGTTTAATGAGAATACTTCACTAAGTGAATTTGATTTAAAGTTCCTTTTATTCTTATTACCACCTGCTTGTTGTTGTTGTTGTTGTTTTAATAATTGTTGTTGATGTAAATCTTGTTTAACTTTTTGTTGTTCTTGATATTTAATTTGAAATGGAGATAGTCTATCAATTTTAGCGATTGTTGTTCTTGTTGGTTGATAAAGTGATTGGTTAATCATATCATCATTTGAACGATTAATATTTGGATTTGTTGTATTATTCTTTTTAAATAAACTTGATACAAAACTACCATTTATAATCTTTTTCTTACTTAATATTGACATTATAGAATCATTGAATTCACCATCTTCATCACCTGTTGCTTCTTCATTGAATCCATCTTGAATTAAAAATTTACTTTTCTCTGAATTATAATCACTATCATCTTTATAAACATCGTAATCACTATCTTCATCATCATCTTCATCTTCATAATCTTCATCATCGTCATCATCAGAACCACCATGATGTTTTCTCTTGTATGGTCTTTTCGTTGTTTTACCTGTACTATTTTTGTTTGTAGTTGGTTTTGGTGATTTATTAATATTACTATTGGTGTTATTATTATTTGTATAAATAGTTGCATCTTTATGTTTTGAACAAATCCAAAATGATGGTTTATATATGATTGGTGGTTCTAAACAAAATGTATGATAACATGCTGAACATCTATTACAATGTACCATATCTTTTTGATTTCCATTATCAATACATCCCAAACATGGTTTCTTTGTACTTGGTACTTTTACTATATCTATAATAGTAGTGATAGTAGTAATGTTAGTTATCATAGTATGGAATGTTATATATGTATATGTGAGTATGTTTATATGTTATTATTACTTTTAATGTATTCACGTGGTAATTCAAATTGCATTGGATTAATTGAAGATAATTCATCAACTAATGTTGACATTGATTCATTTACACTACCTTTTAAAGAGTTATGTTTATATATTGGATTTGTTGGAAGTGGTGGAGTTGGTTTAGTTTGCTTGAGTTGTTGTTGTTGAAGTTGTTTATTTAACGCCGCTGCTTTAGCAGCTGATTTTGACATTGCTTTTGCAGGTATTTTTGATTTTGCTGCTTGTTTTTTATTTATTACTGGCGGTATCATTTCTGGTTCACCTATTATTGTTTGTGATATTAATTTATTCTGTAAAATAACCCACAACTATTAGTCATATGATAACAGTAATAATAATAGTAATAGTAATAGTAATAGTAATAGTAATAGGATATATTTACTTTTTTATATTTACAAGAATCACAAAACCAATCACCTTCAGGTATCTTTTCAAGTGGTGGGTTTAAACACATAAGGTGAAATGATGCTTGACATGTATCACAACATAATAAATCACCACCATCATTACAACCATTACAGAAATCATCATTAACAACTCCTTTTTTATTCTTTAAATTTGGTCTAACAGGCTATATATATGTGTGTGCATGTTAGAATATTATTATGATGTGTGACTATGACTATGTGTGATAGTATACATTACATTTGCAACATATTTAGAAGTTGGTTTTCTTTGTCTTTTTGAAACAGGTTCAGTTGTAGTAATAGGTGTGTTGTTATTGTTATTGTTATTGATATTGTAATCTGAGGATGTATTTATTGATGGAGAATCCATCATATCATTGTTATCATTGTTGTTATTATTACTATAGTTATTATTACCAATATCCTGTCTTCTCTTTGTCATTAAACTTTTTAATATAATAAATAATAAATAAAATATTTGTAGGAGATATAAAAGTCTATCGACAAAATGTATTTATTAATTTATGTGTATATGTGATATGAAAAGAGTTGAGGCCTTTGAAAATAAAATAAAAAAATAGATTAATGAATAAATGAAAGTTGAATGAAAAAAAAAAAAAAAAAAAAAAAAAAAAAAAAAAAAAAAAAAAAAAATAAAAAAATTAAAAAAAAAAAAAAAAAAAAAAAAAAAAAAAAAAA
>JABXES010000227.1:0-10363 GCA_013375695.1 Dictyostelium brefeldianum
CAATGTCCCCAAAAAATATTTTTTTTTTGTTTTTTATTCAAAAAAAATTTTAAAAAAAAAATATAATTTTATTTTTTTTTTAAAAATTTTTATCTTTTTAAAAAAAAAAAAAAAAAAAAAAAAAACTTTTGTAAATCGGATATGGTGGCACAAGTGTATCTTCAATTAAAAACAAAATTCATCTTATTTTTTTATCATAATATCAAAATAATTATATGTCTTAATTTGGTAACTTTTGTCAGAAGAAAACATATATCTATTTTTTTTCTCCTAGTACTTTTTTTTAAAACATCCCCATCATCAGTTTATTTCTTATTTTCAAAGATTTATCAATTTTTTTTAGCATATTATATGAATGAGTTAATTTTTATAATTCTTCCACCACACATGTACCCCTCAATTTACAATTGTACAACAAACACACTCACACTCTAACATACTATCGCTTTTTTTAATATTATACACATTCACGTTTTGTTTTGTTTTGTTTTTTTTTAAAAAAAATGATGGTTACGAATATGTAATTGTATATATATATATATTCTAAAAGATTTGATGTTGATAAAACTCTGCAGAGGATGCACCATAATAAAAAAACATTTATCTATACAAACCGTATTAAATAAAACCATTTTTGTTGAAATTATTAGTTTGGAAAATACTCACACTAACACACTCACACATATATAATTTTTAAATTTTCTCCTCACACACACACATATTGACACAACCCCCCATTTAAATAATTATTTAAAAAAGGATTTTTTTTTTTATCATCACATCAAAGTAATGTACATATTTAAATAAATATATATAAATTAATGTACAACAAATACACACACACACACACACACCAATATTCTTGTTGTTGCTATTTTTAACTACCAAATATTATTTTTAAATAATTAAATAATTTTAAATTATTGTTATTTTAATCCAACAACAAATTATTTTTTTTAATATTATTAGTTTGTTATTTGTTTTTTCTTTTTTTTTTTTTTTATAATTATTTTTTTTTGGAATTTGGAATTTTAAAACAACACCCAATAATAACCAACAATAACAATAACAATAAACCAAATAAACCAAACCAACAACAACATAAATAAAATTAAAAATCATTTGGTGTGTTGTTTTTAATTTTATTTTAATTTTTGATCTGTTATTTTATTTTATTTTATAAAATTATTGTCAAATTTTCTAATCAAAATTTTATTTTTATTTTTCCCCAATCCCAATTATTATTATTGATAATAAAAATAGTAAATCAACATTAAAAAATAAATAAGTAATAAAAAAAAAAAATAATAATAAAAACAATGAGTGATTTGAAATCATTTCACTCTGTTCCCGATCATGAAGATAACTTATATTCGTTGCTTTCATTAGCAAATCCGAAATCTATTCAAAATTGTGAATTTAATAATAATACAAATAATAATAATAATAATAATAATAATGGAGGATCAACAATTAATATTGGATCATTATTAACTTTATCGAATAAAAAGGATGAAATTGATCAACGTCAACAAAATTGGAATAATAACAACAACAATAATAATAATAATAATAATAATAATAATAATAATAATAATTCCAAATTTAATAAATTAAATGAACCGTTATTCATAAATAATCAAAATCAATTAAATAATAATAATCAAATATTCCCATATGTTAATAATAATAATAATAATAATAATAATAATAATAATAATAATAATAATAATTATCTATCTCAACATCCATTACAAATCCAACAACCATTACCACACCAAAACAACAATAATAATAATATTATTAATAGAGTTAATAATTCAGTTTATTCAAATTCCGTTAATTATAATAATAACAATACTGTAAATAGTAATGATACACATCATAATCAACAACAACAACAACAACAACAAGTACCATCCTCACAACAATTATCATCATCCTCACAACAATTACCATTACAATCGTCCCAATCATCTATAATATTATCTTCTTCTCAAAATTTTAATACTCAACAAAATAATAATATTCAACAAAAAGTTGAAATTAAAAATGAAGCTCACCAACATCACCAAATTCAACCACCACCAGAAATAGCATCACAAATGCAACAACATCAATCTGAAATTAATCACCACCATCACCATCATAGTCATAATCATGAAAATGATATTGATCAATTTGAAGAAATAAATAATAATTTATTATATGATCAACAATATACAGATTCTGTTTCATTGATATGTTGTAAATGTAATAACAAACAAACAGTTGGTAAATATTATTAATAATAGTTATTCCTCCTCTTTTTGGTGGGTATTTATTAACTCAGTTATCATATACCTTACAGATAGTAAAATATTCCTTGTAAATAATACACATGTAATTCCAGGACCAGAAGATAAAAATTATGAATTTAGATGTTTTGATTGCTCAAAAGGTCAATTTTATTTTCGACATTTATTTAAAACTTGGAAAGAAATGATTCACACTTCATTATTTAATTTAGAAAGAGAAAAGAAATATAGATTTTCACATTATCGTGAAATTATAAAGTACGTTCATAAACATTCAAAAGAATTATTGGCTGATCGTGATAAAGGTAAATAATATACAACACTACATTACATATAAATAATTAATGTGATAAATATTAATATGTATATATATATAGTAATGCATTCGAAAATGAAGAATATTATGACAGCAACATTATCATATAATAGAAAAATATTTATTTCATTTGCTCGAGATTCAGGTATGTGGTCAAATTATAGAATTGGAGACTCAATTGATGAAGATGAAAGAGGATTATTAACATGGAAAGGTAGTGATCAATGGGAAGGTTATATTGATAAAGATAGTACAAATGTATTGTCATGTAAAACATGTTCAAAAGCAACTACATTTGCAATGAAAGATTTATTTGGATCAAGTGTTATACCAGGTCCATCTGATAGTAGATTTGAATTTTATTGTGATTCATGCTCAACAAATAGAAAACCAACATTGAAACATCTTTCAAAATCATGGAAAGAGGTTGCTCATACTGCATTATATAATTTAGAAATTATTAAAAAGTATAGATTTTCACATCAAATTGAAATTGCATCATACGTTAAATCACATCAAGATTCATTTGCATTCAATAGAGAAATGGTATTTGAAGATAACATTAAAAATAGATTATCAACCGTTTTATCGAGATATAAAAAAGCATTCACTTCAATTGGTAGATACACTGGTATGTGGAGTAATTGGAGAGATGGTGATGAAAATTTACAAGAACTTCAAGATATTGATGATGGTACTAGTTCATTGAATGGTGATGATCTTGATTTTGAAGGTTTAGATCCTGATGATGTTGATAAATTAAAATTATCAATGTCTTCTCCTGCTAAATCTTCAAAATCTTCAAGTGGTAGTTCATGTTCAAGTAGTAGTTCATCAAGTTCAAGTAGCAGTGGTAAGAAATCTAAAAAATCAAAGAAATCAAAATCAAAAACTGGAAATGTTAAATCAGCATCTACAAATTCAACCCCAACTAAATTAAAGATTGGTAATGGATCAAATACCACTAGTGCTTCATGCCCATCTTCAACTACATCATCATTAATTGGATCATCACCAGTGCCTTCATTATCTTGTGATTTATTTAATTCACCAAAGAAAACTCCATTATTACCAACATTGGGTTCAATTGATGGTTCAAATGCTAATTTTAGTATTTCTGAACAATTAAATAGTGCCACCACTAATAATCAAACCACAACAACAACTACAACTACAAATTCACATTCACATATCCAACAACAATCACAACCACCACAACAAGTTAATGGTCAACCTATTGGTAATTTAAGTAGAATTCAATCACCATTACATCATTTACATCAACAACAACAATCTAATCATTTAATTCAATCCAATGGATTTTTACCATATGGCTCAAATTCAGGATTTAATAATATATCACCAAAATTATCACCAGATTCTTCAACTACAACACCAGTACTTAGTAATTCTCCAAATTTTAGTTTTTATCAAAATGCAAATACATTTCCATACGCTCAAAATAACAATATTGGCAATAATAATCAAAATGGTAATCAAAACAATGGCGGAATTCCAATTAATATTATCGCTAATGGTAATGTTAAACAACATCAACAACAAATTTCAAATAACAATAATAATGAATGTTGTTTATGTTTAAAGAATAAAGCAAATTTACACAAGTGCAAAAACAATTCACATCCATATCAACAATGTTTGAAATCATTTTGTAAAGAATGTATTACAAATAATTATCCATTATTATTAGGTAAAGTTGGAATGGATTTATTTTGTCCTGATTGTAACAATTCAATGTCAAATGATAATCATCACCCAACTACACAAACTTCAAATAACAATAACAATACTTTTTTAACACCAATTTCAAATAACAACCATCATAATAATCATAATAATCATAATAATAATCACAACCAACATCATTATAACAATGGTGGTAATAATAATATTGTATTATTTAATGGTCATAATCATAATCACCACCATCATAATTTTAATAATAACAATCACGGTCATGGACATGCCAATAATGGTAATAATCATCATAATAATAACTTTGTTAATGAACTATCATTTGGAATTGAAAATCACCATGGTGGTTCAACAGATAATAATTTTATTAAAATTAGACAACAACCATTACAATATCTCCACCAACAACAAATTCAACAAAATATCAATCACCACCAAACAAAACAACAAAAAAGAAAAATTGATGAAAAGGATACAATAAACAACACAACCACTTCAATATTTCCAACAATCAATAAACAACAACAGCAACAACAACATAATCAACCAATTGATAAAAAAATTAAAATTGATCAAACCGAATACAATCATCCACCACATCAATTACAAATTAATAATCAACAACATCAAATTCAACAACATTACAATAATATTCATTCAAGTCCACCACCACATCATAATAATGCTCATATTATTCATTCTAGTCCACAACATGTTAATCATAACAATCATTTATTAATTCAATCAAGTCCACAACATGTTAATCATAATAATCTTGGTAGTAGTAATGATAATGTTTACAATCACCAACAAAGTCCAGCTCATCATCAACATATTCATAATCAACAACAACAAAGTCCAGTTCATCCACAACAACCATATTATTTTGAACAAACTTCAAATAATATGTCACACATTACTCAAAGAAATTTATTCTCTGCTCCACAATATTTTAGTCATAATAATGGTGGAAGCAATAACAATAATAATAGCGGTAACTTTGCAGTAATACAACAACAACAACAACAATCAATTCACCAACACCATCAAATTCAACAACAACAATTACAACAACCAACAAATACACATTTACCATTCCCAATAACAAATAATAATAATAACAATCACTTATCATCAAGTGGTGTGATTACATTACCAACCATTTCAAGTATTAATGATAGTGGTAATAATATTATTCCAACAAGTTCAAATAATGGTAATAATGTAAATGGTTTTTCACCACCAATAAATGGATCATTATCTGCTGCTTTGGTGTCTTCTAATCCATCTTTGATAAAGAGTATCTAAATCAAAGTTTTTTTTAAATTTTAAAATGCGCAAAATATATAAAAATAATAATATAATAATAATAATAAAAATATAATAATAAAAAAAAACAAATGAATAAAAACAATCAAATAATAATTGATTGTTATTTTATAAATTTGTTTTTCCTTTTTTTTCCAAAAATATAATGTATAATGTGTGTATGTATAATCTAGTATTTGCTGATTTCTTTTATTCTTGTTTGGTTTCTGCTGTATTATTACTATTGTTAAATAAAGTATCTCTTTGTTTCTTTTTTTCTTTTTTAGTTTCAATTGATTTAACGATTTTATCTTCCATTGTTTTAATTTTATCTATAATAACATTTCTATCATGTACAACTTCTGATTTAATTCTATTTAAAATATTTGCTTCATTTTCTCTTGTTTTCATCCATTTAGTTTGTTTTTCTGTAATTGGTGCTGCTCTACCATCTAATATTTAATTATTATGAGTATTTGTGGTCACATGATACCATGAGATGATATGATGTTATGTGTATTATTATAATAACCAATACAATACCTGCAAAATGGAAATCAGCTAAATCATGAAGTGGTCCATCTTCATTACCACTTCTCATTTTACCTTGTGATAATCTAAATCCTTCACCTGCTCTATTTAAATTTATTTGTTTTAATAATGATCTACGAACTAAAATATTCATTTTGATTTATTTATATATTGTATGTATGGTGTTGTTGTTGTATGTGAGTATTTATTATTATTGTAGTGATATTATTGTTTTTTAATATATTTTTCTTTGTTTGATTATTTATACACAAAACATATGAAAACTATCAAAAAAGTTTTTTAAAAAATAAAAAAAAAAAAAAAAAAAATTTTCGTTTTTTGATAAAAACTATGAAAATGCAGATAATTAAAAAACTTTATATTTGTTCGTCATTTATTATTGTATTATTATTATTGTTATTATTGTTATTGTTGGCGTCGGTATTGTTATTATTATTATTGTTGGTGTTGTCAATATTATTATTATTTTTCATTTCTTTTTTTTCTTTATTTTTTTGTTGTTTATTTGATTTTTTGATTAATTTTAATTTATTTTTCTCGATTGCTTGTTGTTGTTTTAATTTTTGTTTTTGAGAAGCTTCATAACCAGGATCTAATAATGGATCGTAAATTGGTGTTGTGAAAGAGTAAACATCTTTACCACATTTTTGAGTTATACGCGATGGTACATTTTTATTGAGTTGTTTACTTGAACGTGACCCAAATTGAATTGCTTTTTTAATTAATTTAGATGAAGCGGTTAATCCTAATTTACGACCAACTTCACGTAATATACGTTTATCACCTATACCTTGATCCAATTGTAAATCACAAATGTATGGTAATTCAATTTGGTTTAAATAGTAAATTAATGATTCATCTAAATATGGGAATCTAGGCTCACGTCTATTACTACTAAGTACACGATCATCTCTACCAAGGTTTCTTTTCCATATTCTATTGAAATCTTTATTTAATTCTGCTTGAAGTGCTACCCATGATCCACGTTGAAATGTTGATTTATGACGAAAGTATCCTGCTAATTGTTCATCTGCGCCTGATCCCATTAACAATACTTTTGCTGTTGTCATGTATGGTTTGTTTTCTATGTATTTAATTGGATCGTTATCATCATTGAAATTATGAATTATACCCTCACCACGACCAGCAAACCATAATGCTAAACAAATTGTCATATCCATAATTGTAATTGCTGGAAATGATAATTGATAAACTATTTTCTTTGCCCATTCCATTTCTCTTGTACCAACATTTACTTTAATTAATTTCCATTTACGAGTTGGATTAATTACTTGTAATTCCGCTAAACCTGAAATTGCAGCTTTTCTATCTGGTACCGTATCAAATTGTTCGGGTTTTGAAGAATCATCACCAAATGCAACATTTATTAAATGAATTGGTTCGTCAATACTACCAATATGTTGATTTGACATTGCTGATAATACCATTGAATCTAATCCGCCACTAAATAAAATTCCTAATCTTGCTGGAATTGGTTCGGGTTTATCCATTGAAAATGGTGGTCTAATTAAATCTGGTGCTTCACTAGTGACCACTGGTAAATTATTTAATCTGACATTTATTGAATCACCAATTGCCTTTGTAAATCCTTCAACATATTCATCAAATACTTCTTTTTTCCATTCGTCAACAGTTAATTTCTCTCTTCTACCAAATGGATAAAAATGTAATTGATCAATATTAATTGGTTCTTCTGTAGTTGTAGTGGTAGTTGTTGAACTAGTTGTTGATGTTGTATCTATAATTGAAACTTCTTCATCACCTTCCCCATCATTATCATAATCTAATGAAGTCATACCCATACTATTGGTATTGTTATTTTGATTATCAATATCCCAAGAATGAGTTTTAAAATAAATTTTATTTGTATCTAATATTTCAGGAAAATGAATTGAAAATAAACCAAATGTATTAATTTCATCCCATTTTGGTAAAGTGATAGAATCATCAATACCATTTGGAAATGAACCCATTGATGAAATGATTAAACGTTGTTTATTGTTTAGATCTCTATTTACCAATAAACTTCTTCTACCTAATACATCTCTACCAAACCAAAGTTTTCTTGACTTTTCTTGATAATATAAAAATGCAAATGGACCTTTAACTTTTAACATTGTTTTAATTAATGATGATTCGTCATCATTTTGATCAATTTCCGATAATAAATGTAACATTAAACAAGTATCATTATCATGAATACCAATATCATAACCACCAAATAATTCACCGTTCCAAAGTAATGTATTACCATTGTTATCTGTTAATGGTTGAACTGTTATTTTATCACCTCTTAATCCAAGTACTGATGATATTAAATCCATTTTAATTGTAATTTCTTGATTAATATCTTTTTGAAAACATTTAATTTCAATTAATTTCTCTTTAATTGAATCTGGTCCTCTATTAATTAATCTTGATTTTAAATCATTCTTAATTAATTCATAATCATCGATTGTTGTATTGTTGATTTCTGTATTTGATGTTGATTGTTCATTATTATTATTATTATTATTATTATTATTATTATTATTATTATTATTATTATTATTGAGCGATTGTGGATCTAATATCTCTACCCCATTTATAATTACTGATATACCGCACATAATATAGTAATATAACACAAACAAATAAATTATTATGTTGTTGGTACGAAAAAATTGAAAAAATGAAAAATTGTTGTCAAAAATTTTGAAAAAAAATCCAAAATTTTAAAGTCATTTCTCATAAATGTGGAAAGATTTTAATAAACTCATTTCAAATTAAATCTATATACAAAATCAAACTAAACCAAAAAAAGTTTCAAGACATTACTATCCCTTTACTAACCTGAATTTAACAAACTATTAGACATCAATCGACACTATCTACTTTTAATTATATTTCAATTGTTACCATCAATTAAATATTGACCAACTTGAGGAAATCCATTGCTTTCTTTTCCACTCACATACATATACTTGGTGTTTACTCTTTGTTTGCCTGCCAATGATTTATATGATAAGACATCAACTATATCCGTATGTACTATATTTGGATATTTCTCACTTTTAACACTCCTTTGTGCATTTTTGTTTCAAAAATGGTTTTAATACCTTTTATAAAAACTTTTAGATTAAAATAAAACTTCAAGTGCTTCGCTGTTATTAGTTTTATTATTATTATTATTATGCTGATGTTAATGTCAATGTAGTTTAATGGAAAATTATTTTGTTTGTGCGTATGTTATCGTCAAGCAATATTGTTATTTTTTTTTTGTAAAAGTAAATCTATAATTTAAAAAAATATCTGTCGATTTGGTGCGACACATTAAATTAATGCTATAAATAACACCCCTCACAAATCAAAATTTTGTTCACAAAAAAAAAAATGCTGATTTATTTTCATAGAAAAAAATTATGATAAAAACAATTATTATTAACCTGCTTACTATACAGAAAAATACAACTAGCTGATATAAAAGTTGAAAAAACATCCATTAATTCATTAAAACAAACAACAAAAACAACTAATTAAATAAATAAACAAATAAAATAAAAAGTTAATTAATAAATTATTCTCTTTTTTATTTTTAATATTCATTTAAACAAACACAAATCAACTCTTTATAAAAGGTAATTAACTATATTAATATAAATAAACACATGTTATTGTTGTTTTAGTTGTTTTAGTTGTTTTAGTGTTTATATTCAATTAAACAATATAAACAATTGTTTGTTTTATATCATATGACTCTATTTTATATTAAAATCTAAAATGTATTTGGATTACACAATAAAAAATTATCAAGTGTTGTGTGTGTATTTTCAAATATTTAAAATAACACCACACCTTTTTTCTGTGAGAATTTTAATTATAATAACCTCTGCACACCCATAAAATTTTTTATTATGAAATTTTTTTTTTTTTAATCACGATTAAATTTTTTTTTTCTTTTTTTTTTTTTTTTTTTTTTTTTTTTTTTTTTTAATTTTTTTAAATTTTTATATTAAAAAATGTGTTTTTTTTTTTTTTTTTTTTTCATATTTTTTCGAAAAATTCTAAGTCGTAGCATATAAAAATTTATATGAGGCTCCTCCCGGGGAAGGAGTTTTTACCTCTGTTTTTTTCATGATGAGCTCCTCCCGGGAATAAATATTAATCGATGGTA
>JABXES010000231.1:0-10345 GCA_013375695.1 Dictyostelium brefeldianum
TTAATATTTGCAAATAAACAAGATATTCATGGTGCAATGTCAACTGCTGAAATTGCAGATTCTTTAGATTTACATTCAATTAAAAATAAGAAATGGTATGTTCAACCATGCTCAGCAATGAATTCACAAGGTATATATGAAGGATTTGATTGGATTGCAAATACAATAAAAAATAACAAATAAACAATTCACAATATAAATGTAAAATAAATAAATAAATAAATAAAAATCATTGTATATAATATATTTAAATACTCTTTATTGTTTTTTATTTTAATGAATTATTATTCTTTTTTAAATTATTCATTAAAGTGAAGATTGGGGATGATTAATCAAAAGCAGTATTTGAATGATAAAATACAAGTAATTGTAATTTACCAACGTCTACGACGACGAGCAATATCAATATCAACATTGATTAAATTAACATTACTACCTCCACCACAACATGGATTAAAACCACCAAATGTAGCAATAATACAATAATAATAAAAAAGATAGAGAGAATATGTATAATAACAGTAAAAATTTATTCATTGTATTTTGTTTTTTTAATGGTTGTTCATCAATTTGTTCTGAATCTATTTTTGGTGAATCAGTAGTAGCTGATGTTGAAGTAGTAGTAGTTGTAGTTGTATTATTATTATTTAACTTCACTTATTACCACTTGTATTATTATTGTTATTTGAATAATTAATTTTTGGAATATGAGAAGACATATCACTTGAAGATTTTAAAATTTCACGATATGCCATAGTAGCATAAGTTGACTTGGTAAATTGAAACAAACTCTAACTGCTTTAAATTTACCACCAACTACATCTTCTGGTTCAGGAGTGCCTTTTAATATTTTAATATCAGAAAGTGCCAATGGAATTGTATTATCATCATAATTGAATATTTTATAGGTTAAATCTGCTGCATTTTCCAATAATTTACGATAACCACCTCTTAGGTCGATTGCACGATTTTTACTAACAAATTGAGATAATTTTATATTATGTTTGTTTAATTGTATTCTTTGGTAATATAGTTGTACCACCAACCAATGGTAAAACAACTTGAGAAATTGAATAACGATTATTTAAAATATCCTCTTCAGTAACATGTGTAAATCATTGATATAAATGAGTATCCTCAATAATTGAATATTTGAATATAAACCAAATAAAATACAATTGATTTCAATAATTTCAATCCAATTTCAAGTATATCATCAGCAAATTATTTTAAAAAGTATTTTGATGATATAGAACCATCAGATATATTTACATTGTTTGATAGAGATAATAATATTTCAACCATTTTCAATGAAAACCTTGATCAAGTTGTAGAATGTATAGAAATTATATTAAATCATTATGTTATTGCAATCAATAGTTTTCCTTCAACAATAATAAATACTGAAACATATTCAACAATTAGAATTAGATACAATATTAATGGTTTATAATTTGGTAAAAACAACAAATGAAAATGTTATAAAAATGGTATACATGGAAATAGTAGTCAATCAATAGCAACAAATCAAGATATTGAACATTCATTTTATCATTCATTCTTTTATATTTGTATTAAATCAATTAAATTTCAAAATATTTAACACATTACAAGTATTCTTCAAATAACGAAAGAGAAGAATATGAAATTGATGAATTTCAAGGTTATGATATCAGCAAGTATTTAGACCCATCAGAATTTACATTTGAATATTTATTTGGTAGCAATGGTGCATCATTTGAAAAATAAATTAATTACTCAATTATCTGCAACAAGTGATAGTGAAACATGTAGAGCATTTGAAAATTCAGATTGGGAATTTCAAAAATCATTTCATTTTGATTTTGATTAAAATTTGTAAATTGGTTAAAATGAAATAAATAAAAAAATAAAAAAATAGTAATTTATTTTTCAGAGATAAAACTTGTTGCAATAATAATTAACAATTAACAATAGTAATTACTAAAGATTACATTTATTCAACACTTTTATTGAAGAAAATGACATTAAAGATTGAAATTGCTAAGGAAATAAAACAAGATGAAATTACAACGTTCCAACCGACATCTTTATAAAAGTGTATATAAATTAGAAATTAGTACAATGATAAAATAATAACTGTGATATGATGAGTTGATTAAAAAAATAAAAATAAACACATACCAGGTCCTTGTTTATAATCTCCATCTTTTTTAATAAAAGAGTCACTTCCGAAACCGCTAAGAAACATTGATGTATCTTCTCCTAAATCTTTTCTAAATTGTTTAGGCATTCCAGTGTAGATTACAAATGATAAAAATGTAGTTAAAAATACAACGAAACCTAAGAATTTACCAACAAAAAGGAAACCCAATTTTGTACCAATTGCATCCAATGCTGATAAAATTACCATGGCAATTGAAAAAATAAATGCAATTGCAGCAAATGCAATTGATGCTTGAATTAATTTGTAATATTTATCACCATCAGTTTCCCAATCTTTATAAGAATCTGTTGTAGTTCCTATTTTCAATGTTTGTGCACGAAATGAAATTATATCATCTCCTTTAAATGTTACATGATACCATGGTGCTAAAATTAAAATTTTATTGTCAAGACAAAAAAAAAATTAGTGCGGTTGGTAATAATTATTTATAGAAATTGAAATAATATTACTTACTAGCAAAAGAAACAATCAATAAAATTGTAACGAGAAGGAAAACAACGAAACTAGCAATTGAAAAAACACGCATTTTATATTAAATATTGTGTGTATGTGAGTTATAAATTTATTTATTATTTTATTTTTTATTTATATATAATACAAACAAATTTTAAAATAATACGAGATTAATAAAAAATAAAATTAAAAAAAAAAAGAAAAAAAATACAGACTCACAATCAAAAAAACAAAAATAAATCAACCACAAAGACAAAAATAAGCTTAGATTTCTTGAAAAACCAAAAATAAAAATAAAAAAAAAATTCAAAAAAAAAAAAAATTCGGAAAGGTAACCCTTATATGGTTCAATATTTGTTTTTTAATCATATACGATGCTATAAAAAATAATATTATTATTTTTTTTCTAATTATAGTTTCTTTCAGTTATTGTTGTTATCAGAAAATTATTTAAATTTCTATGATGGTTGAATTTTTATCTCTTTATTCAGCTGATTTATTTTTTTTTTCAATTTTTTTTCGATTTTTATTTTTCAAAAGTATCTAACACAATAAGAATTCAGAATAAATTTTACTTCTAAAAATAATTTAGTATTTTGCAAACACAATAAGAAGATAATAAGAAAGAGAAAGGAAGCACAGGTTTATTCAATTTCAAATAAAACCACAACACCAATAATATCAGAGAAAATCCAAAGAATAATCAAATTATTTCAGTTATAAAAATAGATATTCAAACGAATCAGAACTAGTAAATGATGAAGCTAAATTGGTAGGGAATTAAAAGCACCACCATATGGATCAAATTTTGGTACCGCAGGTACAAAAGAATGACATCTTCAGCTTCACCAATAGCAACTTCACCAATCGCACAAATTATAGGTGTTCAAGTGGGAATTGCTTAGACATCAACCACAACACAGGGCCAACAAGAAGAAGATGGTTAATATATGATTAATGAAACAATTCAGTTTCAATGGAAAGTTTGGTATACAAACATAATGACCCACCAAAAGAACCATTACAGTTTGTCAAATTTAGTATAGGTAACAACAAAACGATAAAGGTTTGTATTTGCATTACATTAATTTAAGAGCAAACTAATATTCTTTTCATTTTAGTATTAACCAATAGGATATAATAATACAACAAATATAAATAGATAATATATTAATTGTAATATTTGTATAACAACTACACCCAAATAATAATAAACAATTAAATAAAAAAAATATTATAAAGAAACAAGAAAGAAATCTAAATTTACAAATTTATAATCATTACATGATGATAGCTTTTGTTTTAAATATTGTAATAATTGATCATTGTTTTCATTTTCATTACTGTTATTATTGATTATACAGGAGCTATATAACCATATTTAATTGCATCATCACTTGTTGATTTTGTGATCTTGAAATAACCTTTTAATTTATGATTGTTTGATGATTTTGAATATAATTCACGTAATACTATATATAATTGAATTACATTCTTTCCACCACCACCACTAGAATAATCTTGATTTAAAAACATGATAACCAATTTATCATGATCGATTAAATTTTCATTTTTACTTTTTTATAATTAAATCCATTAATTGGTTCATTATAACGCGATAAATAACTTGAATAATATTCATTTCCTAATTCAAATGAAAATATTTTATGAATTTCTTTTACTTTAATATTACAATCACCACCACTTGTTTCTAATATTTCAAATACTTTTTTAATTGAATTTAATTGTTTTTTTGAATCTTTTTTGGAATTTCATTGAAATAATATATATCCAATATCTTGTTTTGAATTTTTGTTGAATTAATTGAAAAAAGTGAATCAAATTCAATTGATTCCAATTTATTTTTGATTGAAATAGTTTCAACATTAATTCCAATTGGAGTACCATTTTCACATTTTAATTTCTTTGTTGTATGTGATGTTGATGATGATTCAGGTGAATTAAATAATTGTGGGTTATCCAATATTAATTTTAATATTTCATCTCTAAATTTACTATTTTCAAATGCTAATTTAATTGATTTATCTTTAGTCAACTTGATATAATTATATTATTTGATGCTGAAGAAAATGATAAACTAATGATCTCTGATACAACTAAAGGTGATGAACGTTCAATTGCCCATTCTAAATCTGATGGAAATACTTGGTATGAGTATGGTTCATTAATTATTATGTGTAATGCTGTTGGGTTATTATTCTTTATTGCCATAAATAGTAAATTCATATTTGCAATTTCATATTTCTTATTATCCAATATCAATGGTAATAACTCTGATAATAATTCTTTTTTTTTGTTGATTAAATTTACTACCATTGTTTTACTTGTACCCAATTCAAGTAATCTATTCATACCATTTTCAGTTATATCAATGAAACAATCTGAAGGACATGTAGTATGTATATGTGATGTGGTTTCCTTTTCACAATGTTTTAATTTACATTTTAACAATTCATATTGTTCATTTACTAACATCCATTCTAAAGAGTGTATATTCTTGAATTTAATTCTATTACTTACATGATTTTGATTATAATTTTATATTGTATCCATTCTACATTCTCTATGAAATGAAATATCCATTTGAAACATTTATTATGTATTACTTACCAAAATATTGTTTCAAATCCTACCACCATTTCTTCTTTCTTATTATTATGTATCATTTAGAGTTTGGTATTATCTACATGTGTTGTTTTTTATTGACACATATAAAAAAATTAAATTTATGTGTTTATTAAAAAAAATTAAAAACAACATATCAATCTTTATCATTATAACAAGCAATACATGTATAATAATTTAAAATAAAAATATAAAAAGAGGTGATCTTGTTTGTTAAAATAAAATGAACACAATAATGTTTGCATCTTTTGCAAAATAAAAAAAATCATATTTACGCCAAAAAATGACAATGGGAAAATAAAAAAAACCAATCAAAAATATCTTTTTTATATATGATGGTTATACTGTATAATGAATTTATAATATCCAAACAACAAATAAACAAACAGACAGTCTGTTTGTGATCATCATAACAATGAATATTCTATTTACATCAATTTATCTCTATTTTTCTTTTTGTGAAAATGATATAAAATAGTACAACAATAATCAAATAAAAACAAAAATCAAAGATTAATTATTTTTATTTTTTTGTCATACTCGTTTTTAATTTCAAATAACAAAGTATTTTATATTAAACAAGTGAAAATTCAGGAGGCATTTTTTATTAATTTGCTAAGAAAGAAAATATCTTTTTTTAAAATAATATCTGTGATGATTTTTTGACCATACTTTCGCTTTTGTTTAAAAAGAAAAATCAACAACTTTTTATTTTAAATAACCATTTTTTTTAAATTTCCTTTCAAATTAACAAATAACACTAAATAAATAAATTATTTAATAAATAAAAAAACTACAATATGGAACCAATTAATAATAATTTAACAATCATATTGTGTCATGGTTCATTTACTGGTGCTTTGGTTTGGCAAAATGTTATTCCTTTATTAGTTAAACAAGGATACAAGGTAAGAGCAGTTGATTATCCAACAAAAGATTTTAAAGAAGATGTTGAATATACTCGTAATTTAATTGATCAACAAGAAGGAAAAGTATTATTAGTTGGATATTCATATGGTGGTAGTGTTGCAAGTGAAGCTGGTAATCATGAAAAAGTAGTAGGTCTTGTTTACGTTGCTGGTTTTGCATTGGACCAAGGTGATAGTTTAGGTAGTGTACTAGCTAAAAGAGAAGATGTTGCAAAAGAAAGTAGATATCTTGATAGTAAAGGTTTCCTTTGGGTACATGCAAATGAATTTAATAAAAATTTATGTGCTGACATTAGTGAAGATGAATCATTGGCAATGTCAGTTTGTCAAAAACCATTACATCTTAATGTTGTAACATTTGTATTTGATGCTGAACCTGCATGGAAAACTAAGCCATCCTATTATCTCATTTCAGATAATGATAGAATGATTCCACAAGAAACTCAAATTGAAATGGCAAATCATATTAAAGCAAAGAAAATCATTCACTTAAATTCAAATCATGCTTCCATATCATCTCATCCAAAAGAAGTTTCTTCATTTATCTTGGAAGCTGCTTTATCATTTAATTAAATAGTGAAAATAAAATAATAATATATTTTTTTTTTTTTAAATGTAAAACATATATTTATTTTATTTTTATAAACAAATATAAGTAATTTGTTGTAATTCACCAACATTTTTAGACTCGATGATATAACCAAAACTATAGCTATCACGTGGATTAATTATTGGATTGTATGAAGGTAATTGGTAACGGTTATTACCGATTGGATCAACACCCCAAATTTGATTAACTACCATTGTAAATGCAAATAATTTCATTGGACGAGTACCTGTATTTTTAATTGTAATGGAAGCTTGAGTGAAATAATATTTTTCAGAATTTACCCATTGAGCAACAATTGATTGAGTAACTTGATGTTGGCATGGACTATCACCAATTGGAGTAACTAATAATGGATTTGAAATGACTGTACCATTGATAATTACACGTACTAAAAATGGATTTAAAGTTGGAGTAACAACACTATTTGTTATTAAAATAATACCTGAAAAGAATGAAATTGAAGTATTTTTATAACCTTGACCATTTTGATAATCAATTTGTAATGTAATGGCAGTTGGATTAATACCAAATTTATGACCATAAATTGTTAATGTTGATTCTGTATTTCTAATTGATGAAGTTGATTCAAGTACTGGTAAATTTGAAAAACTAGTTGAAATTAAGTATTGGTAACCCAATGATTTTAAATCAACTGTTGAATAACCATTAATATTTAATTGGTTATCTGAAATACCATAAATTGAAATTAACAATGATTCATATGCAGAGAAACCATATGGTAATGAAATATTACATGTCCATTGAGCAACACCATTTAAATTTGAAACCAATGTTGATTGTTTTGAAATAGGATTACTTGAAAATGGTGAAAGGTAAATTACTGGAGCGTGTCTTGATGAAATACCAGATTGTGCATCTGTTGTTGTAAATGTAAAAACAACATTTCTAAATTCAATGAAATTACCAACATCAACATTTAATTTTGATACTGTGAAACTTGATAGTATTGGTGCAACTGAATCAATTATAACATCAGATTGACAAGTTGTACTAATTGATAATTGATTAGAACCAATAAATTTGAAAAATGGATTAACATTTAAACTAGATGGTGAAATTGAAGTATGACCTTGTGTATCTTTAATTGAAGCAGATGAAATTTTATATGTTTGTGCTCTACAATTAACACTTGATACTGGTACTCTTAATTGATAATTACCAGATTTATCATTACCAGAAATTAAATTTGCAACTGTTAAACGAATTGTATATGGTACTAAATCATAATCACTTGTAATATTAAATTCAGCTTCTAACAATCCATTTAATGTATCTTCAATTTTAATATTCCAACCAATTGATGAAACTGCACTTGATACAACCAATTGATTTGAAGGGTATGCTTGTAATTCAGATACAATTGGTGGCATTTGATCAGCAACACTAGAGAATACACGTAATTGTGCTTTTGTTCCTAAATATGATTGTAAATAAAAACTATCATATGCAAATGGTGTAATGTAAAGACCATATGCAATTTCACCAGTGAATAATCTAGCAGGAATTGTAAATTCAACACAAAACATTTCTTTAATTGAATCCCATGAACCAACAGTTGATCTTTCAATTGATAAAAATTCAGGATTTAATGGTGATGAATTTATAGCAATACGTGGTACCATTTTCTTATTTGCATTACTAATGTTAAAACATAACGTATTATTAAATGATTGATTTGATAAATCAATATCATTATATTTGAAATCAAATGCAGTGAATGCAAATGGTTTTAAATTTGTATCACTAATTGTTTTAAACATTGGAAAATCGGGAATTCTTTGGAAATCAGTTGATAAAAATGGATTATAACTATTGAAATATTTTGAATTACCATTTAAATCTGAAATTTGGAAAACTGGTTGTTTATTCATATGATGATATGTATCAATTTGAACTACCAACTCATAAATACCATTTGTTGGTGTACCCCAAACTAAATCACATGCTTTCATGTATTTAACACCATTTACTTGAATATTTACAATACCAGATAAATCATCAGTTGCATGAATACGGAATAATACTTTTTCAAAAGATATATTTATCATTTCAATACGGTTGATATTTGGTGATTGTGTATCTGATTGAGTAGTGTTTGAAGTACCAATTGCAATATATTGATATTGAATACCATTTGTATAAAGATAATTTGGTTTATTAAAATACTTTGGTACTGGAGCAGTATAGGATAATGTATGATATTTAACTGTACCATTTGAATGAGCAAATGGATAACTAAAATCAACTTGATATAATGTATTTGATACTAAATTAATTTCAGTCTTTGGATTGAATGGTGCATTAATTTTAATATCAACTAAAATGGATCCTTCACCTCCTAATAATGGTTCTTGTGAAATCAATAAATTATCAGTTATACTTTCAAATGTTTGGCCAGTTACGGTTATTTCAGTATTACCACTTAATCTTTTTGCACCTTGACTATCAATAATTTGAACATTTGTAATTTGTGGTGATTGGTATTGTTGGAATGTTGCTAAACCAATATATTGTGCATTTGATGGTGAACCAGCTACAGGGAATAACAATGAGGTAACGAAATAATCTGAATTTGATGCAATATTTGAAATTGAATTCTTATTTAATATATTCATTGTATATGTTAATGAATTAATCATATCACCTTTAACTACGGTTGATCCAGTTACTGGCCAAGTTTGAACGTTTGTAATTGAAGCAGGTGGATTTGAAGGTGGTTTCAATCCATCAAATACACTTGAATGTAATGTTTTATTTGTTAATTTTTCAACAACTAATACATTAAATGGTGTGTATGTTGCAATACTCTTTCTAATTGCAACGGTTACAATATAATTTTCAATTGTTACTCCATTGAAAAATTCTTGAACATAACATGCAAATGGTTCAGGTACAATACATTGAAATGCATCATATTGTACAGATTTAGCAGCACCTGTAACAACTATAAATTTCAACCATGTTAATGTAACATAACCTTGTGATAATGTTATCCAACTTGAAGATCTTGATGTCATAACTAAATTTGTTGGAATTGGGTCACATACAAAACTAGCATAATTTGTAAATGTATATAATACACCTTGACTATCTTTTGTTGTAAGAGATACTTGATTATTTCCAATTGGTAATTCATAATTAATTGTAAATAATGTCAATGTACCATTGGTAATTTGTTTATTATATGTTGTAATTGGATATATAGTTTGAACTTCCAATACAGTTGGATTATCAATTAATACTGTAAATATTACATTACTGCATACACTTGATCCATATTGTTCTTGATTTGGTGTTTCAATTCTTATAATTGTTGGTTCTATATTTATAAATATGTTTTTTAAAAATAAAAATTACGAAAAGTGAAACGGTTAGATATTTTTTTTTTTTTTTTTTTGGTAAGAAATTTAAATTATTTTTAAAACACAAAAAAAAAAAAAAGCGGGGTCTTATAAAAAACTGCCGCAGCCGACGAAAAAA
>JABXES010000238.1:0-10295 GCA_013375695.1 Dictyostelium brefeldianum
AAAAAATTAAAAAAATAATTTTATTAAAAAATAATTTTTTTTTTTTATAATTTTTTTTAATTTAAAAAAAAATTAAAAAAAATATTTTTTTTTTTTTAATTTTTTTTTTTTTTTTTTTTTTTTGAAAATTTTTATATGGAAAATATAAAAAAGAACCAAAATATAAAAATAAAGTAAAAGTAATAATAAAAATAAAATATTAAAATCCCATTCATGTGTATACTAAAGTTATGAGATTCCTCATATATTTTAGGCGTAATGGAACTTTCAAAAAGTTTAATATTATTTGATAATAATACTTGTTTAAATAATAATAATAGTAGTTTGATATCAAATGATAATAATATAAACAATAATAATACAAACCAAAATAATAGTAACAGTAATATAAACAATAATAATAATAATATTAATAATGAAACATCTCCTCATAAACCTTTTATCCCGAAAATATTAAATCTTCACAACATTGTAAACAATAACTCATCATTGGAATCACCTTTTCCTGGAACTCCTAAAAAAAGAAGATTTATTGATTATTTGGATAATGTAAATGAAGAAGAAATTGATTATAATGAAGATAATCATGATGATAACAACAATAACAAAGAAAATAATAATAATAATGGCAGTAATAATAGTAGTATTGATCATCATGAAATTTTAAATAATATAAATACGCCAAGAAATAATTTTGATAATAATAATTATTTTAGTCACACAAATGGTATTTTAAATAATAATAATAGTAATGTAAATAATAATAAAGAGCAATGCTCTAGGCAAAACAACTACATCAATAATAATATTTATAACAATAATCATAACAATAATAATAATCGGATTCAACTTTATGGCAATAATCCATTTTTAACTAGTTGTATCCCTTCATTACCTTTGACATCATCTGATGACGATGATTATGGTGATGATGATAGTTTAGATGATAACAATAATAATAAATTTGACTCAGAATTTGATGAAAATAACCAACCCTGTAATAATAGTAAACCCAATAACAATAACAATAACAATAACAATAGTAATTCAACATCAACATCAACATCACCTTGTATATTTTCATCTTCATTTTTACCTTCAAGAGAAACAATTTCACCAAATCGTTTTAAAAAATCTTATAAAAGTTTAAACAGGCCATTAAAAAGTAAATCATCGTACTATATATATAATTGCTTAAACACACTATTATTGTAACTATTACTAATTCCCACATATTCTACTATTAGAGTTTTATGAAGAATCTGCAAATACAACTACCATTGACGAAAATGTTTATGAAAATCAACAACCAAATTATAGTTTTAATAATTTTAATAGTTTCACCATAAACAGTAGTAGCAGCATCAATAACAATAACAACAATAACAATAATAACAATAACAATAACAACAACAACAAAAATAAAGTGTGTTTTTTAAATAAAGAAATAGAAATTTCGTTAGACCAAGAATCTAATGATGATAACAGCAGCAACAACAAACAAGAATATAGTAGTGATGAAGAAGAAGATCAAGATTTACAATCAATTGATAAAAACAATAAAGATATGATGGATTTTTATCAATTAACTCTATCAAAATTTTCAGAGTTTAAAATATATGATCAAGATGAACCAGAATTATTAGAATTAGAAAATAATAACAACGACAATGAAGAAGATGATCAATTTGAAAATACTAGAAATCATTATGGTGATAATGGTAGTAGTTTTTCCCGTTTCAATAGTAATAATGATCGTTTTAATAGAGGTGGTGGTAGTAGTAGATCAATTAATCCAATGGCAATGTTTTTAGAACGACAAGAAAATAATGATAGAGAAGATAGCACAAGTAGTAGCAGTAGTAATAATAGTGATGATGAAGAATTAGGTGGTTCATTTAATAAAAAATGGAGACCTATAGAAATTACAAATATTCCAACTTCTTCCAGTGGTGGTAGTGAATTAAATTTAATAAATGTTTTTAAAAATAATAACATCAACAACAATAATAACAATACTAAAGTTCGTTTCAAATAAAATATTATTGTTGTTTTTATAAAAATAATCATCGTTTATTATTATTATTTTAATAATTGTATTGGTGTTTGTTGATTTTTATCCAATATATTTTCATTTGCTCCAAATGAAATTAATAATTGAGCAATTTCTTTATTACCTTGTAAATATGCTTTATGTAATGGTGTTCTTCCATCACAATCTACCAAATTAACTTTTGTAACTCCATTTTGAAGTAATAATTTAGTTACCTTTATTTTTTATAAAAAAAGTTAATATATTGTAATGATTGTGATTATATGTATAATTAAAATTAAACATACTTTTATAGCATTACAATAACAAGATCTATGAAGTGGGGTTGCACCACCATCAGTTTGAACATTAATATCAGCACCATGATTTAATAATAATTGAACCATATCTACGTTGTTATCACTTCTAACCGCATAGTGAAGTGGATAAAAACCTGTATGATCAATTCTATTTGATATTGATGAATTCTTTTCTAATATTTGTTCTACTTTTTTGTAATCTGAATTTAAAATGCATCCCCAAATACCTCTTTCAAAACTTAATTCATCCAATGTTTGTGTAACTGAATCAACTGAAACATGACTACATTCATGATTATTACAATCACCATGTTGATTATGATTATGATGTTGATGCTGATTGCTCATAATTGAAATGAGATATAATATCTATCTGCATGTAAACACTAAAATGAAAATTTTATAAAAATGAAAAAAAAAATTAAAAAAAAAAGAAGTGAAAAAAAACAAAATTAAATTTTGATCAATTTGTAGTCATATGACTAACAACATTGTAAATGAAGAAAGTGGTAAATAAATAATTGTTTTTTATGAAATTTCATTCTCTTATAAATTTGTAAAAACGAATTATTATGAATTTTCATTTTTTTTATTTTTTTTAAATTTTTATTTTCATTTTTTATAAATTAATTATACACATACATAAACACAAACTACAACTGCAAATATGTTTAAACATATTTTAATAAATAATAAATCATTGATTAGAAGCAGTATCAATGGTATTGCTATTAGACCAATTAACAATCAAATTAGATTATTTTGTAGTGCCACTACAAATACAACCACAACAGTCGATACAAAACAACCAAATCAATCACCATTTCATTTATGTATTATAGGTAGTGGACCTGCTGGTTTATATACTGCTGCAAAAGTTCATAGATCAATGCCACATGCAAATATTACTATATTAGAAAAGTAATATATCCTCATTACATTTTGATATATGTAAAGTTCAACGTTTAAATTAATATACTAATTGGTTAAACTTTAATCATTACCATATAGATTACCATACCCATTTGGATTAGTTAGATCAGGTATATCACCAGATCATCAAAATGAAAAAAAAGTAAAAAATACATTGGAAAAAGTATTATTAGATCATCCTCATCTTATTCAATTCATTGGAAATGTTGATATTGAAAAAGATATTAAATTTCAATATATTCAAAATCATTTTCATGCAGTTGTATTAGCATGTGGTATTGAAGGTGATAAAAAATTGGGTATACCTGGTGAATCAACATTGAAAAATGTTTATTTTGCACGTGAATTCTTAGGTTGGTTAAATGGTAATTTAAAAGATCAACATAAACAATTTGATCTTTCAAATGAAAATCTCGCTATAATTGGTCAAGGTAATGTTGCATTGGATGTTGCTCGTTTATTATTAAAGAAAAATTCTGATGAATTAAAAAAAACTGATATAACTTCAACTTCATTTGAAAAAATTAATAAATCAAATGTTAAAAATGTAATGTCACAACAAATATACATAAATATATATATAGCATACAAAAACAACAAAACACTAATATATTAATACTTATATATATTATAGATTCATATAATTGGTAGAAGAGGACCATTAGAAGTATCATTTACAAATAAAGAAATTAGAGAAATATTAACATTACCAAATGTAAATACATATATAAATGATATTAGTACATTGGAAAATGTAACAGAGGAGGATGTATCAAAATTGGATAGAGCAAAAAAAAGAACATTTGAATTATTTAAACAACATTTAAAACAATATAATCATCAAGAAGATTCAAATGTGGTGGATGATGGTAAAATGAATTTAATATTTCATTTTCTTAGATCACCAATTGAATTGTTGGGTGATGAAAGTGGTACAATTTCAAATGTTTGTTTGGAAAAAAATAAATTAGTTTTAGATGAAAAGAATCAAACAAAAAAAGCAGTTGGTACAGGTGAATTTGAAAATGTAAAATGTAGTTCTCTTTTCCGCTCAATTGGATATACTGGAACAAAACAATTTCCAACTGTTCCATTTGATTTTAATAGTGTTTCAATTCCAAATCGATTTGGTAAAATATTACAAGAAAATTCAGATGATCAATTTATAAATGGGCTATACGTTAGTGGTTGGTTAAAAGGTGGTCCTTCTGGTAGTATTCCAAATATTTCTGCAAATTCTGAAGAAACTGCATATACTATATTTGCAGATTATGAAAATAATGAATACAATAATGATAACAACAATAACAATCAAATTGACGGTCATAAAGCTTTAACAAATTTATTAAAACCAAATCATAAAATTATAAATTATCAAGATTGGAAAAAAATTGAAAATGAAGAAGTTAAAAGAGGTAAGGAAAAGGGTAAATTATTGGAAAAAATAATTGTTTTTGATGAATTAAAAAATATAATAAATAATAATAATTAAATTAAACAAAACACATAAATCTAGTTTTATTTATTAAAGTCCAATATAGTATGATCTACCACCAACATTTTGAATTGGAGTAATAATTGGTGAAACTAATGACCATTCATACCAAACTTTTGATTTACTTGTATTTCTCCAAAATGAACATTTAATTTTATTATTCGAATCAACACCACCATCTTGTTGTTTATCAAATTTATAGGTAACAGGTACTTTTAGAGGGAAATAAATTGGAAACCAACTAAACATACCAGTTGAAAAATTTGATGGATTTATACTAATGTGAACATTTTTATAAAGACAACAATCAAAATAACCAATAAAACCATGACATGTAGTTGAATCAATTGATAAATTAAATTCCAATGTTTCATATCTTGAATTATCGACTATATTATCTGTATTTGGATGAGTAAATGTAAACAATGGTTTTGATTCTGCCAATTGATGGAAATTATGTGGTTTTACAACGTATGGTGTTTCTGAATGTTTTAAATCGCCATATGCTGTAACTTCATTATATAGCTTTGATGAACTAATTGGTGCAATATATGATGTATACCAATTTGGAATACTAATACCAACATCTTTTTTTAAATATTTTTGTGCTCCATCCAAACATTCTGGACTTAATTCATTATCACCAAATGATCCCAATAATTCACTAACCATAATATCTGCTCTATATTCTGTATTCCAATCTCTCATATCACTATCAATAACTGTTACAATTTCATCCCATTTTTCTATTATAATTCTATTTCTAAGACTGTTAAATACAATTATTTTAAATATTAATAATTTGTAAATATATATATATATATATTACTAATTAATCTTATTAAAACTTACGTAACAATTGCATTTGGATTTTTTTCAACAGCAAATACTTTTACAATTTTATTTGCGTCAATTGAAGCACGAATTGAACAATTTACTAATGGACCTCTACCTGCACCAACTACCATTAAAATTATAGGATCATCAATTGAATTACCTTGATCAACTTTATCCAGTAATGCCAATTTAACAGCTTCTTGATATTGACTATATTTTATTGGATCTTTTTCAAATATTTCATAGGTTTGTGATTCTAAATTATCCATTAATGGTTGAAGTGGTGCTTGAAGGAAATCAAGATATGGCATTTCAAAGTATTCTTCATCTGTCATTGGATCCATATTTGTGTGAATAAATTTCAAATAGGTTTTATAATCTCTCAACTTTTCCGTTGATGCTCCTGAAACTACAAATTGA
This sequence comes from Dictyostelium brefeldianum, assembly GCA_013375695.1. NCBI lineage: Eukaryota > Evosea > Eumycetozoa > Dictyosteliales > Dictyosteliaceae > Dictyostelium > Dictyostelium brefeldianum. The sequence continues at coordinate 6,038 of JABXES010000238.1, forward strand.
ATGTTGTAATTGAATAATTTCTTTAAAAAAATTTGATGTGCTTTTGATAGTGTTGGATAACCTGCTTTATTTGTTAAAAATATATTTATTGGTACAATTACACATTTAATTGGTTCACCTAACCATTGATTTAATTCTGATTCCGATGGTAAATCACATGTTAATTCTAATACTGGAAATAAATTTGAATGATGATTACATAATGTTCTAAAATTATTCCATAATTCCCATGTATTTTCAATTTTAAATGGTTGTTGTTGTTGTAGATAATCAGATTGATTTAATAATTGTGATTTTGGTGATACCAATGGAATTTTAATCCAAACTTTCATAAATGATAATGATTGTAATGATTGATTAACAACTTGGGCATAATTTATACTATCCAATGATGGTGTTGGTAATAAAATGGAAGGTAATGATAAATGTGCTGCCCATGATATCTCTTGTTTTAATGTTTTAACTGAATTTAATCTAATGGTTGAATCCACTGAATCACAATCTACAACATCGTTTGATATTTTACCAATTATTGATGATCTCCAATAATTTGATTGTAATAGTGTATCTGATCTTGTAAATGCAACACGATTACTAAATTCATTTCCAATGGATGCTTCTGTGAAATCTCTTTTAAATCTTGGATGTGATATTGGTATCATTATAAATTGATATTCTAAATTATATGCTCTTTCAATATCATGTTGAATATTTACAACTGTTGAAAATTCTACTCCACATGAAAATTCATATTGTGCATTATTTATCATGATAAATTTAATTATTTGATTATTTATGATTATTTGATGTAATCTAATACGAGAATGCGAATATGAAAAAAAAGATCGTTTTATTTTCAAAATTTTTTGTGAAAATTTTTTGTGAAAAAAATGTAGATAAATTTTTTATTAAATGAAAATTAAAGAACCAATGAAACCAGATAATATACTTGTTATTGCACAAGATAAGAAATTAACTTGATGATTATCCAATATATCAGTACCAGAAATATGTCTTGTTTTATCAGTTGGTAATAATTTACCAGTATTATTTATAACTACACCTCTATTTATTGAATATAATGAAAGTTGTAATAACGCACCCAACAATGAATCAATTAGTGAACCTAATAACCCTGATAAAGTTGATAATAATAATATTTTAAATGTTTGCTGTCCAACAATTGCAAATTCAGCAACTTCAATTGGATAATAAGAATTAAAGAAACTACTTGATAAACAAAACATTATTCCAATGAATAAACCACCTGCAATACTTGCTGATGTACCTAATAAACTTAATCCACCATTTGTACCTTTTGGTACTCGTTTTAATGTTGTAATTAATATTGGTTCTGATTTACTTAAAATTCCTAACTCACTTGCCCATGTATCACCATTACAACATGAATAATGACTATTTATTAAACATATTAGTATATATTATCAATGTTGTTGATGATATTATTTACAATAATAATAACAATTACCCAATAAAAGCAGATAATATAAAACTTGCAAAATAATCTCTACTAAAGTTTATTATTGTAGTTGAACGATCATTTGTAAAATTGTAAAAAATAAAAGCCCAAACAGTTGCTGGTAAACTATTTGATAATACTTGAATGTAATTTCTTTGACCACCTACTGCATGTCCATCTTCAATCTTTTTTTTAATTGATGATTTATATTTTGTAAGATATGAAGAAGAAAGATAAAATGATAATAACAATATACCAAATGTTGCACTAAAATAACAAGTTGACACACCTGTTAACCATGCTGCAATTACACCCGATTGATTTAATGATTTCTTTCTATATCCATGAAACGCAAACAATGTAACTATTAATATTATAATTGGTAATCTAAATGAAAATTGTTGGGTATCACTCATTTTTATATATTATTGCAGTTTTTAATTGATTTTTAAAATAAAATGAAAATTAATTTTTATAAAAAAAGGTTTGTATAAAAAAAAATAAAAAAAAACATGGTGTTAGTAATAATATTTTATTATTAGATATTAATTTTTTAAATATTTATATATTTTAAAAAAGGCTTGTTATTTTTTTTTTATTTTTTTTTTACAGAGATATCTATAGTATTTAATGTGTTGATAATGTAATAATTAATTATTACAAAATATTTTTATTTATTTTTTTTTGGATCACCTAAAAGTTAAAAAGGAGAAGAAGAAGAAATTATTATTAGTTAATAAAATGAAGTTAATGGAGGGGAATATTGAAGAGGAGGAAGAAGAGGAGGAGGAAGTGGAGGAAGAGGATAATGTGAAAATATGAAGAGGAAAAGGTGGAAGAGGAGGAAGAGGTGAAATATATCAATAATTGAATTATTGATGATAGATTACTGTTGTTGTTGTGGTGTTTGATTAATTGATGTTATTACTATTATTGTTGTGGGGTCATTATTATTATTATTATATAAATTTCTTTGTGTTATTTTGATTGGAATTTCACTCACAGCAAGTAACACGAGGAGTGTAGTTACGGTATCTACCAAATATGATATTACCAACTATAACACCAGCTATAACTGCAAAGAATAAGGCTATATTAAATGCTAATTATACATTAGGGTGAGGTAGGGTTAGTCTTTTGTGTTGTTATTGTAGTTTGTGGAATGTTAAACAAATTTAAACTTACTCATAGCGACAAGCATTAATGCATATGAAGCTGTAAGTTCTACCCCATGTAAACATCCTCTCTGTAAATTGTTGTAATTTTTATGTTAGTTTAACTTTGAAAAATTTTTTAATATATAAATAAATAATAAAGGTATTATAAACATTTCCACCACTTACAATTACATCTCTATAAGAGAATCTTGGATATACACCTTGAAAAAATGAAGAGTTTATAATTAATTTATCAGTATCTTGATCCTCTTTTTTTGGTTGCCATTTCTTTTCGAGAATTGCTCGAACAGTTTTACCAAATTCGAAAATGATTGCAAAAAAGAAGATCGCAAACCAAGAACCAGCAAATTGACGATCAGTTCTTGGGACCCATGTTTTGAAAAGGATATAATCTAATATACCAGTATGGAAATACATTCTCATAATTGGAATTGCATCTGCATATGAACCACTATCAACACAATAATCTGATGAAATTGGAGAGCCCAATAAATTACCAGAGTCAAGACAAAGTCTAGTCCAATTTGCACATTGAGTCATATCTGGCATAGCCATACAAAGTGATGAATAAACTTCCAATACATCACAACCAACTGTTGGTCCAACGTTTGGACATTTTTCGCATCCATCCATTGCCATTTCATTGCAAATACTTTTAATACCTGCAAAAATTTGCATGGTTGTTGGTAAATTATCAATTGTTGAAACTTGCTTACATTGTTGTACGACTGATGTTGCATTACATAATGTATTATAACTTTTACATCCAGACATACCTAAATTAATTTTGTTAAAATAATAATAATTGTTGATATTAATATTGTGCTACTAAGTATATGTATATAAATGTATGTGAATCTATAGTTTATTTTTATCAAAAATTATTTACCTGGCATGTCATGAATACAGCTGTCCGCTAAAATTGAGAAAGGGGAACAAATACCAGTTGTTGAAGAAGCGTCATTACATGATTTTTGAATATCACATACTGGCATATAACTCATCATTTTACATAACAAGTTAATGTCAGCGGTTGCATTTGCAGAAGGATAAACAAAATCTGCACATTCTGGTAAATATGAACTTGTAACACAATTTGTTTGTGATAATGCAGATTGAATAAATATACAATTTAAAATAAATATGATTAATAAATGAAATTTCATTTTTTATGTTGTTGTAGTTGGTGTTGTTAAACGACTATAGCTAATAAAGATAAATGATAAAAAAAATTTTAGCCCAAAAAAAAAAAAATTAATTTTGAAAAAATAAAAATAAAAAAAAATAAAATTAATTGTTTTTGGCTAAAGAGATCAACCGTTTGGATTAACAGTCCAACTAATTCACGCGAGTGAAAAAAAAAGATCACTTTTTAAAAAAACGGAACTCCCAAAGTATTGTTGTTTAAACAACAGAAAACATCGTAATTTTATAATAAAAATAAAAATTTGATTAATGGTTTAATTAACACAAAAGTTTTTTTTTTTTTTTTTTTTTAATTTTTATTTTTTGCGCATTTTTTTGGTGTTTATTTTTTTTTTTTGGCAGACCGTTGTGTTTTATGTTGTGTTTTTTTTTTTTTTTTTTTTTTGTTCTAAAA
>JABXES010000244.1:0-10294 GCA_013375695.1 Dictyostelium brefeldianum
AAAAATATTTTTCAAAAAAAAATTGTGTCCCAAAAAAAAAAAAAAAAACTTTTAAAAAAAAAAAAATTAAAAAAATATTTTTTTTATATTTCCAAAAAAAATTCAAAAAATTTAAAAAAAAAAAAAAAAAAAGTAAAAAAAAATCAAATATATATTATATCCGTTGTTCAAAAAAAAAAAAAAAGAAAACATTTATGTGTGGATATTTTAGTTTAATAGTAATACAAAGTTGTTTTTTTTAATTTATTTATTTATCTTTTTTTTCTTTTTTTTTTTTAATAAATTGATTAGTTTTAACCTTTAATATCAATTGTAACATTATCTTCAGGAGTTTTCATATCAACAATTACAGTAGCACCATTATCGTTGTTTGTTTCTTGATTATTTTGATTATTTTCATTTGAACTTATATTTTTACTTAAACTATCTTCAATAGAGCTGGTACCGAATGAACCAGATTGAGCACCAGCATCTATTGATTTCATAGAAGTACCACCAGATTCTCTTGAATTTGATTGTGATTTTCTTCTCATTTGAGCGGCGACGGAAAGAGAAGACTTTTCATCAGTTGCCAATTCTAACATTCTAAATTGATAAAATGCCAATATACCAGTTGCAAATACAATTGGAATGTGAATACCAAAATCAATTGCTACAGTGTTGTCCATAGTTAATTTAGCATTACCATTTACATGCACAAATGGATGAACATATTGAATAATGAATAAGAATGCAATTGAAATTGAAGAAATAATTGATACTCTTTTACCTGGACTTGGTGGTAACAATAAAATTACTCTAGTTGCAGCATATGCAAATGCAAAACCAACTGCAACTACAGCAGCATTTACAAGATGGAAAGTAACATAGAAAAATCTTTGATATGTTACTAAATCTGGTGTCAATGGTTGATAATGGAATGCAACTGGTACTGTAATTGCAAAAATAACTAAACCAATTGCAATTGCATGATAATTAAAGTTTTTGTACCATTCTTGTTTTAATGGATCAACTTCTCTACCTTCTTTCATTTTTAATCTCATCATTGCAACTTCATACATTAATTTAATTAAATCTATAATAAATAATGAGGGTATGTTAGTATATTAGTGATGACAACTGTAATTATTATTAATATTTTCAAAACACATACCATATTGGAAATAACCTAAAGTAGCAGAACAAAATGTAATTGTCCAATGGAATGTTGCTTCCATTGTAATATAATTTTCAACAGGTGAATTACCAGTTGTTAAAATTAAGAAATGAGTTGTTGAATGAGGCCACCATTCACACATAAAGAAACTAATTGTTGCCCAACACCAAATCTATAATTTTTCAACTAACGATATTAGTATGGGATATATATAAAATACAGTGATAATTTAATTGAATATATATTTACCATTCTTTTTCTTAACATTGAATTTTTAATTTTAAATACACGGAAACCAACAGCAACCAAGAAACCCAAACCTAAACCAAATAAACCAGTTTCAAAAATACTCAATATAATTAAAGCAGCATTTTGATTATATGTACGAACCATATCCATTTTACCTATACTTTTAAAAATTCTATCACTTTCATTTCTATAATCTTCTACATATGTTCTATCTGTTCGAGATGGTTGACAAAAAAATAAAAAAATATTTGTTATTAGTAATTGTGTGTTTACACTTTTTATATTTTATCAACATTAATTGTATATTTACCAACAGATAAAGCAATAGCCCAACCAACTATGGATAAGATCGCAATTTGCACTCTCAATTTTGAGAGTTGATTATAAAAAGGTATTTTCATTTCTCTTTTTATCTATATATATTATTTATGTTGTGTGTATGTACAATTGTTGGATAACGCAAATAATTAATTTTAAATTTTTTTATTTTTTTATTTTTTTGAACCAATCGCAAATGTTGTGATGATTTTCGAAAATCTATTTATAAATTATGATTATTATTGTTTATTATACTAATGTATTGTTGATAATATGAAAAATTTTGACATCAAATTTGGTTTGAATAAAAAATTAAAATGTTTAAAAAAATAAAAACAACAAAAATCAAAATCTTTTTTTTAAAATAAAATTTTATGATATTTATATTTGTTGGGAAAAATAGAAAATTTTATGGTGGCTGTAATATGAGTTTTTTCGAAAAATGAATTAAAATAAAAAAAAACAATAATCTTTTTTTTTGGTGAAAAATAGATATTTTATAAGTTGTAAGGTTTTTTAAAAAAAATTTAAAATTTTAAAAAAAATACTTTATTCAAATCAGCCAGTTGGTACCAAAATACGATTTTTTTTTAAGTCAATGCATAGCGTTTTAATTAATTTTTTTTAGTCGTTGCGTGGTAGATATTATGTCCAGTTTTTTAGCAAAAGACACCACATAAATTTATGTCAAAACAGTTGGTACATACTTTTTTTTTTTTTTTTAATTACAATGAAATCTTATTTCAAAATTCAAATTTCGCGTGTGAATTTTAAAATACGAAAAGAAACAAACACAAAAAATGATATTTAAAATAAGTTTTTATATTGGGTGTTTGAAGATTTTTTTTAATTATGGTTGTGTTGTTGATATTTGTGTATTATTTAACAGTTGTGGTTGTACTATGAGGAGTATTACTATTACTGGTAGTTGCATTGACATTGTTATTATTTGGTGGTTGAAATTTTAAATTTGTAGCAAGTTTAGGCGATCTATTAAATAGTATTGGTGGTGAATTCATTGGAGAAGAAGGTGAAATTAAACAAACAGTTCTACTCATTCTCTTTGTTATTGCAAAATGAATTGGAAGAACAGAGAATCTATCTGGGAAACGTGGTGAAATATTTAAATATGATAATCTATGATATGATTTTGTAATTGATTTAATTAATTCTTGATAATTTGTTGGTGGTTGTAATATTGGTTGATCAAGTTGTTGGAAATTATTATTGTTGCTATTTAAAATTTGATTACCAACAATTGAAATCATATAAGTGTATGGCCATTCTTTCTTTGTTGTTTGATTTGATGCTGTAGTTGGAGTTAAATTAATACCAGATAAATTTGAGGGTGATGTAACAACAAATGATGTTGAAATTGGTGATAATATATTATTAACATTACTACTACCACTATTATAATCATCATTTAATGGTAGGTTGAAAGAATAAATGATTGGATTATCAGGATAAATTGCAAATGATTGACCAGTTAATGAGGATACTGATTTAATATTATTACTACCATTGGTTGTTGATAATTTTGAATCTGTAATAAATTCAGTCAAGAATGATTTAATTGAATTGTTGAAACAAAGATTTAAAAATACAACATTTTCAATTCTATATACTGAATCAATTGTATAGGAGATTGGTGGTGTTGTTGGTGTTGTTGATGAACCTTGTGCTGCTGCTGTTGCTTGTTGATTTTGTTGTTGTTGTAATTTAATTGAATCTAAATTCTTTTCAAAATTTGAAATTGTAGTTGACCAATCATTATATTCTTGCATTGAAATTATACCAAATTTACCAATAACAACACTACAAGGATTACCAGTTAATGATAAACCAATGATTTCAGTAATGAAAAACCATGCATTTTGAAATGAATCTTTCCATTGATATTCACCGCTTGCAATAGAGTATGCCAATGGTATTAATTTATTTTCCAACATTTCACCATTTTCATCAACCAATGAACAACTAATCCATTTATTATCATCTGAAACCATATAACTAAAATGAATGGATGTTTTTGGTACTTGAGTTGTAATAAATTGTTGACTTAATAATATTGGTGATGAATTTGTATTCGGTGTTGCTTGATTAGCAGTATTTGTAACATTGCTGTTGTTGTTTACAGGAGTAACAATAGTTGAGATTGATTGTACTTGATCACTACTTGATAAAATGAATAATGGTTCATAAATTTTATTAAATAATTGATAATACCAACCAACATTATTTAAACCATTATTGTTGTTGTTTGCACCATTATTACCATTTGAAAAGTTTATTGGTGATAATGTTGAAATTCTTCTACATTTACTAAACACAGAAAATGCCAACTCTTTGGTAATTGGTACTGATGGATGATCATCAAATAATACTTGTTCAATTGGAATGGTTTGAATTGTAATGTTTAAACTTTGATTACATGATATATCACGTACTATAGTTTGAAAACATGAACTCATAAATAAATATGAATTTCTTAAATGATTAATATCATCTGATGTTGGTGTTGATTTACTGTTACTAGTATTACTGCTTGTACTATTTGGAGTTGATTGACCACCACTACCACTACTACTTAAATTAATTTGAGATAAATCTGAAAATGGATTAACAATGTATAATACCATACAATTATTTTCACTATATTTTGTTGAAAATTCTTTTCTTAAATAATCACCAAATGTAATACATGTCATTAAATAATTGTTTATATATGATTGTGGATTAAATTCTGTAGATGTTGATGATGATGTGGTTGTTGTTGTTGATGTTGTTGAAGAGGAGGAGGAGGAAGAGGAAGGTGGTGATGGAATATAATAAATACCACTAAAAAATGGTGAATTATTTTTAGCTTGTTGTGCTTGTTGAGCTTGTGCTTGTTGTTGTTGTTGTTGTTGAGTTGAATGATGAGTTGCTTGATTACCACCTGTAGTAGATGTAGTTGATGTAGTAGATTGTGCTTGTTGTTGAGTTTGTGATTGTTGTTGTGTAACATGATTACCAAGATGATTAGTTTCATAAATGCATGATAAATCTGAAAAGAATGCTGGTGCATGCATTCTCATTGCAACTGTATCTGGACATAATACAAAATAAGTTATATTCTTTTTAGGTGAATAAGGTTCCAATTGAGCTTTATCCCAAAATTTAATTGTTGTATGGGGTACTTCTAACCAATCTTCTTTATATCCAACTATAATCTTTGGTATTGGTAACCATTCAAATTCATTATTTAATGTAGTTGATGTTGATGTAGTTGTTGATGTTGCTGTAGTTGTTGATGTATTAACATTATTCATTAATGTATCGGAATGATCAGTATCCATCATTGTATTTCTATCCATACTATTATTTAAACCACTACCACTAAAATATTGTGAATCATCATAATTATATAAACCATTGTTATTGCTATTACTATTACTGTTATTATTTAAAAGATCAATTGATGATGAGTTTGAAGAAGAGGAACAAGTTGGTATTGATGATGATTGATAATGACAAAAATCTTTAATTGATAGTGGAAATGAAGAGAGTGGGAATATTTTCTTTATAATTTTATTTGAAACGGAAAACAATGTTTTAACGGTAGTTTCAAGTATTGCAGTTGATGTAATTGGATCAATAACAGTATCTAATGCATCAGATAACAATTCTTCAGTAAGGAATTGACAACTTTGATGATTAAATACTTTACCAGTTTCAGAATAAACTTTTAACCAATTTTCCAAATAATAATCAATACTTTGTTTAATTAATGGACTATTATCAATTGAAAATCCAAATGTTGAATCATAATTTGTAATTGCTGATTGTTGAATTGAAAATGCTAAATCTAAACTTTCTTCATTTGATAAATAATGTTGATTATTATTTTGATTATTTTGATTATTATTATGTTGAACTGATGACAATATTGGTGATTTATAATTTGATATTGGTGATGTAGTTGATATTGTTGGTTGAATTGTTGGTTGTGTTGTTGTTGTTGGTTGATCAAAAAATGATAATAATGCAGATGATGATAATATATTATTATTTATAGTATTTTGTTGAATTGCTGGATGTTGATATGGTTGTTTTGAAATTACATCACTACTATTATTTTCATCTTCCAAAGGTTTAATTAATTTTACATTTACTAAATTTGGTGAAATTGGAGGAGAATTCATTTTTTGTGGTTGAATTGATGTTATTGGTTGTATTGTAGTTGTTGTGTTTGTTGTTGAGTTTGTACTAGTAATTGATTGATGTTGTTGATTATTTAAAAATGGTGAATATTTTGTTTGATTTGATTGATTTTGAGATTTAATAAGTGGTGTATATGAATATTCAAATTTTGGATGATAATGTGGAAGTGTATGTTCATCTAATGGTTTGTATGATGGAGCACAATAGTATGGTGCATTATTCTTATTTTTCAATTGATCATTGATTGGTCTTGATAATGTTAAATTTCTATAAACTGTTGTTAATCCATCAATTGATTCATCTCCATTTTGATGTGTACCACCATTCAAACTATTTCTTAAAGATGCATCTGGAATTGAATGTAAATGTTGATCTGAAAATGATAATCTTGATACTTCTGCTGATCCACTACCCATAACATTACTTGTTGTTGTAATGATATTAGTTGTATTAGTTGGTGTTACATTTGCAATGTTATTACCATTATTACCACCATTGTTATTATTATTGTTAATCGAATTACAATTACTATTACTATTACTTCCACCACTACCAATCATATTAATTACATTTCCATTACTACCACCACCATTACTACTACCACCAGTGATAGTGTTATTGGTTGATGAATTTGAACTTTGTGTATTATTTGGAGTACCATGATGAAGATGATGATGATTTAAATGATCAGTTTCACTTGGTGAAGGTGATTCACCATGTCCATTATGAAGTGATACAATTGGTAATTGATTTGATGATAATGAAGGTGCTTTATATGGTACCGGACATAGGAATTGACCATCTAAACATGGTTTAATTTCATCAGATATATTACCATCTTTACTATTCTTTTTAGAATGTGATTTTGGTGGTGGTGGTTGTTGATGTGGTTGTAATTGTGTTTGTGGAATGGTTGGTGATGAGATAACATTGGCTGCAGGTTTTGCAACTAAACTTTGAAATGGATCTTGTGGTGGTTGATAAAGTTGTGGTTTTTGATTTGTTACCAGCAAATTTGTATTTGCCATCATTGGTGATGTTGATTGTGGTGATTGTTGTGTTACTATTGGTGGTGGAGGTTGAGTATTTGTTGTAGTTGTAGTTGTAGTGGTTGCAGTAGGTGGTTGTTGTTTTATTGTAGTAGCAGTTGTTGTTGGTACTTGAAATACTTGAAATGGATCATCAACCGGTAATTGTCTTTGATTTTGTTTTTGACCACCACCATTTTGATTTGGTGGTACATAATGACTTGTCCATAAATCTAAATCAATATCTGTATCTGATAAATGCATTAAATCATCTTCTTTATTCTTAAATGTTGGATCATCAAATACATCTGCTCCAAATATATCCATAGATGAACTTAATTGATTTGAATAATTATTTAATTGTTGTTGTGTTTGTGGTGGTGGTGGTTGTTGTTGTTGCTGTATTATTGGTGTTTGTTGAACTGGTTGAATTGATGTTTGTTGAAATGTTGTTGTTGTCGTTGTAGCAGCAGGTTTTGATAATGGCGCAATAAATGCTGCATCTGGTGTAGTGGTTGTTGTTGTAGTTGCTGTTGTATTTGGTACTTGAGTTAATGGTGTTGTTGTACTAGTTGGTATTGTTGGAGTTATTGGCGTATTAGTTGTAGTTGGGTTTGTTGGAGTTGCAGTTGTTGTAGTTGAATTATCATCTTTCTTCCTTTTTGAAGATCTACCTTTTTTCTGAACTTTTGATTGCCTTTTCTTATTTTCACTACCATGTGTTGTTGTAGTTGATGATGATTGATCATCATCAGAAATCATTGGTGTTTTTGGAGAAGATAGATTTGGTGAATTTACATTGTTGAATGGTGAATGAGGTATATTTGAAGGTGATGATGGTGATGATACATGATAATTTATACCAGGTGATGCTAATGGTTTAACACAATAAGTTGCATTAAAATGATCATTACTATGTATTGATTCTTTACTATGAAATAATGGTAATGACCAAAAATCAACATATTTATATTTGTTATTGCTGTTGTTGTTCCCATTATTATTATTGTTGTTATTGTTATTGTTGTTATTAATTACATTTAAATTTAAACCTTTTTCTAATAATGAATATGGAGATGAATTTTTATCATATACTTCTAATCCTAATTCTTTTAATTTTTCATGATAAATAAATTGATTTATATCAGAAATTGGTGGATAAAATTTAAATAGTAATTCAATTGGAAAGAATGCATTAATCAATGGAAGTGAATTACCACGAGTAATAATTGTTTTAATTGATTTTGGTACTTCAATTTGATTCTTTTTTAATATCATGCCGCTACTGTTGCTGTTACTGTTATTCACTTTTGATAATATCGCTTTATTTGCTAATCCAATATTAAACAATTGTTTCCATTGTTGTGATGATAATGAAAAATTAATTTCCTCTTCATCATGTAATTTCTTTTTTTCACCAATACCACCATGCTGTTGACTCTTTGTTATTGAAATTTGTGGTTGTACTGTTATTGTTGTTGATGTTGCTTTATTATTATCTATAATTGGAGTTGGTGTATCTTGTACTATGCTATCAATACTTGGTACTGTTTGTGATGGTGTATTTTCATTATTATTAATATTATTATTTGTACTATTACTACCTATATTACTATTTAATGGTGGTTGTTGATGTTGATTGTTATTATTATTATTATTATTATTATTATAAAATGCAATGAATGAATTTGGACTTGTGAAAAGTGGTGAATTTATATATTCAGATTTATAAAGTTCTTGTAATGGTTTTAATCTTTTCTTTTCTACATTAAAATGTAAATGAATTGATTTACTGTAAATGAAAAATGAGAATGAACATGCTAATAAACTATCATCTTGAATATATAAATTACTAAAATTTTCAAATATTAATTTCTTTTTTGATCCATTTCCATTCTTTTGAACCTGTAGTTGTTGACCACCTTGTTGTTGTAAAATATGTGAACTCTTTATAAATGAATTTCCAACCTTTATAAAATCATTTGATACCATGTTGCTGTATTGTTTTTTTTTACAAAAAAAAAAAGAGTTAGTAACTTTTAATATAGTTAATAAACACTTTTCACCAGTAAAAAATACATACTATTCAACTAAATTATATAATGATTTAAATAAATATTGAAGTATAACACTATTGTTACTTGTTATATTATCGAGATTAACAATACCTGATTCCATCACTGTAACAATCCCACTTTGGTTAATATTTTGCTTTATATTTATTATACAAATTCACATTAACAAACAATGGTAACTTACGTGTTAAATTTGGGAATATAGAATTTGAATTATTATTAATGTTACCAGTAATATTAAATACCCATAATTCGTAAATTGTAATATATTCTTGTGGTTGTTGATGATGTGGATTATGATATTGTTGTTGTGGTTTATTTATATTTGGTGAATGTGATATATTGTTTGTTGGCGGTGATGATCTAATACTATTAATTGTATTTGGTGAATCTTTAGTAGTTGTAGTGGTTGTTGTATTTGTTATAGGTGAAGTTGGTGATGATCCTTTACTACTATTATTATTATTTGGTGTAGTTTCATTTGGTATAGATTTCATACTGTTTCTTAATATACTACTGTTATTATTGCTATTTTGATTTTTTAATAATCTAGATTTTCTCCATAAACAAGGTATACCATTTTCAATTGTTTTTAAATATGCTAATAAAATTGGATCGTTAATTAATGAATTACTATTTATATTACTGCTATTGTTGCTGTTATTGCTATTTGACCTATATAATGTCCATCCAACTTTTGATATACCCTGTAAACAATCAATTTATTCAGTTAGTATTATTTATTTATTCATAATAAATAATAACATAATCGATCTAATATTACCATTGATATTATATTTGTTATGAAATTATTAGTGTCTAAATTTGGAGTACTATATCTTGATGAATTTATACCACCAGTTGTAGGCATTGATGAATTTGTATTTGCTGCATTATTCGCTGCATTTGATCCACTTCCACCTTGTTTATTATAAGATTGTCCACCTTTATTTCCAATCATTTTTACTGTTAATGTTTATGTGTTATGTGTAGTTATATTGATTTGAGTACGTATGTGTATATGTTTATTCGATATTAACTAATTATTAAAAATGAATGAATAAAGTCGATGGATATTATTGTATCGCTTTAGTTATGTTTTTTTTGCATATAACAATTGTTTGACTTAATAAAAAAAAAAAAAAAAAAATTATAAAAAAAAAAAAAAAAAAAAAAAAAAATTAAAAAAAAAAAAAAAAAAAAAAAAAAAAAAAAAAAAAAAACAAAAAAAAAAAAAAAAATAAAAAAAAGTTTTGTTAATA
>JABXES010000245.1:0-43177 GCA_013375695.1 Dictyostelium brefeldianum
TAATAAAAATCCCATACACATAAAAAAATCATTTATATTTTTAAAAAAATTAAATTAATTTTAAAAAAAAAAAAAAAAATTCTTAATTTTAAACGGTTTTAAAAAAAAAAAAAAAAAAAAAAAAAAATTTGTTTTTTTAATTTTTGCACAGTGCTAATTTAATTTTATTTCAACACACAAAAATAAATATTTTATTTTATAAAACTAAAGTTTTATTTAACCAGTCACGAGTTGGATTTGATAAATATTCTTCAAAATCAAATAATTGAGATTCTTTAGTAGTAGATAAATTTCTTTTTAAAATGGTTTTAATATCTTCATTGTTTTTAGTATTATCAATTGAAATCAATGATTTTTTATTCTTTACCCAACTATCACTACCTTGTCTATCAATTAAAATTAATCCACTATTATTATTATCTTCAATTTTTGATACCTAAATAAACAATTGCGATATGTTAGTACGTGGTGATACAATATTGTTAATATCATACATATACATATTACATACCATTAAAAAACAACTATTATTTAATTCATTATGTAATCTTTCAGCAATCTTTTTAGCAATTGGCTCAACTTCATCATTTGAAAGGCATTGATTTGAATGATAGTATCCAACCATATCTATATTATTATCTCTACAATATTTTTCAATCTATATAGAAATATGAATCTATTATTAATAACCTATACTACCACCACTGAAACAATTGTATATTTATTTATGTCTTTATATTTACTTGAATCATTGCAACTTCAAACATTGGTAATAAAGTATGTGTATGAAAAAGTGGTATTATATCAGTGACTAGTATTGAATTTTTATCAGCTTTACCAAGTAATATACCATTAACTGTTGATGCATGATGTTTAAATGAATGTAAATGAGTTTTTGCCAAAGCTTCTGTTGTAATTGATATTGAATTACTCATTTTTGTATTCGCTATATCTATTCTAATTTATCTATGTAATTTTGAGAAATTTGAAATTATTTGATCAAAAAAAAAAAAAAAAAATTAAAAAAAATGAAAATGACAAAGTTTTTGATGAAATAGGGTGTTAATTTAATTTTTTATTTATTGATACAATTACAGAGATAATACGAGCAAATATATGTACTAGTAAAATCAAGCTATTAATTAATAATGAGAAGAATAATGCACAGACCCAACCAACAGTTTTAAATATAATATTTTCGAAGAATAAACCTCTTTTAAGGTATATTGGATCTCTTCCTTTAACTAATAAACTTTCAGCACGTCTTGATAAATTTATAATTTCATTACATTCTTTATCTATCACTATTTTACATTCACCACATTGTGCCACTTTGTTTAAATTGATTTTAATTTCATCATATCTTGAATCTCTAAATTGTACTGGTTTATTACCATCTTTAATAAATTTATTATCTACATCTTCTAATTTACCTGATAAACAACTACTACATTGTACATTTGTTTTAAATTGATTTACAAAGAATATATTATCAACACCACTGTTACCATTATCATTTGATTTAACTTGATTTAAATTATTATTAAAGTAATCGTTCTCTGTAAAGAAATGGATTGTAGGATTCTTTTCTTTTGATATGTTTTCATTTTCAATTTCTTGTACTTTTTTTAAAATTGATTCATTTTTGTTGTGTGTATCTGCGTTTTTGATGTTGGATGTATTTACAAGTATTGAATTTATTGGTTTCTTCTTTAAGAATAATGAAGAAAAGAATCCATTACTATCTGGTATTAGTTCACTGTTTCTATATTTGTTGTTGTCTTTGTTGATATAATATGGTGTTATATTATCAGTGTATACTGAACCATATGATGCACTATTAATTTCAAGCCATGTATCAATACAAGGTACTGCTTCTTTCTTTAAAACTAAACTTTTTTCATTCTTTCCAAAATCATTTCCATATACAAACATATCTACACGCTGTTTATCATTTTTAAACTTTTTTAAATTGAATATATTTTTAAATATTAAATCTTTCTTTATACCATTTGTTGATAATTGTTTTAATTTATTTATCCACATGTTTGATTATGTGGTTGTGTTGATTAAAAGATTAATCAAAAAAAAAAATAAAAAAATAAGGAAAATATCCAGATTGGATTTATTTTATTTTATTAATATATTATTCATCATCACTGCCATTATATTGTTTTAAATCAAAATATTTCTTTAATTTTAAATCGTTTCTAACAGATTGAGTACTTGGTAAATTGGAAAAGATGTTGTTGTTATTATTTTTAAAAGGTGAAGAAGAATTTGAAGATGAAGAGGTTGAATTTGAAGATGATAAAGTTTCATCAACATATTTAAATAATTCATTATCTGAATTTGTTCTTGGTAATATAAATTCATCAAGACTATCAGGACTACTTGGAATTTCATTTGATGTTTCTTGATCTGATGGTTGTTGCTTGCTAAAATCAACATCTATAAATATTCTTTTACTTTTTTGTTTTTGAGTTTCAAATAATCTATCAATATATTCTCTTGATTCTTTCTTATCTCTTTCAATCTTTTCTAATTGACTTTCTTCTTTTTCAAAATCTATATCAATGTTAAATGATGGTTGTCTATCAAATTGTGGTGGTGGAGGTGATTGTTGTGGTTTAGGTGATTTATGATTACTTTGAAATTGGTCGAATAAATTATTATTATTATTTTTAATTGGAGTTGTGTTATTTACATTTGGTTGTTTAATTGGTGAAGCAAATACTAATTCTTGTTTAACTAATACTGTTCTCTTTGCTTGTTTATTTGGTTCTGGAAAATACATATTTGAAGTTCTTTTATGTGGTGATGTTTTTAAATCTGGTGATGGGTCTGAACTTGCCCACGATGGTAATTTACGAGTTGGTGTTCTTGGATTATTGTTGTTATTGCTACTTTTGCTTGTCATATTAAATGGAGACGAATTTGGTGAAATTGAAGAAGGTGGCGAATAAACTTCTGGTGAAATTGCAAAACTGTGATTACAATGATAAATCAATGTAACAATATGTTTACACTTTCCATATGTACGTGAACCACTTGGACATGTACACGAAGTTTCTAATATTGGCGAATTATTGTTATTGTTATTATTATTATTATTGTTGTTGTATACTATTAATGAATTTGAAGAGGAAGTTGGTGATTGTTGTTTTAAACGGTATCTAATTGTGACAAAATAGGGTTGTGAACCAGTACCATTAATATATGCTTCAACTAAAATTGATGGTGATATATTTAATCCTGTAGATTGATCAACTAATTTCATTTCAAAATGTGATATTCTATTATCTTCTTGATAATAAAGATGACCTCTTCTAATTGAATTATCATCAATACCCATACTTTTTAATTGAATATTTGAAATCCATTCAATTGATCCTTTTTCATTTAGATTGATACTTCTATTTGTTTTTATAGTCATTGCGGTATCGTCCATATTATTTTCATTTTTTGCTGCTACAACCATCATTTTATCATTTCCACTATCTGTTTCATCAATATTTAAAGTTGGAAAGAATGCACCATGTACTTTTCCAAATGGTAAACTTTCTTCATTTAATATTAATTCTTGTTGTTGTGGTTGTAAATTTGTAAATGACATTTGTTTAAACTTTGAAAATAACGGAATACCTTTTTCAACATCAATATCATCAACTTCTTTACCATCACTTGAATAATCTATAAATTTAATATTCTCTAAAAATGATGGCATATTTACTGAATTTTCAATTAAATTATTATTTCTTTATAAAGTATATTATATATTAGTATATTTTAGTTAGTTACAAGTAGTTATTGTTGTTGTGGTACTTACATTTTATTTTCAGATTTCCAATTTATATTTTTTTGAAAGAATTTAGATCCAAGACAAATGTTAAATGGTAGTGAAGCAATTGTTTTCAAGTCTTCATCATCAATAATGAAAACAGAAGAGAGTAATGATAATTTATGACGATAATGAGCCCATGCAATTAATCCTTGATCATTTGGAAATCTATAAAAATCAGATTCTGGTATATCTATTGGGCAACTAAAATAATATAATGGTGCTTTAATATCTGATGATAATCTTGATAAATGTAATTTAATTTGAGTTCTTATCATTTCCAATGATTTAGCATCATCATTATATACACCAGGGAACAATGAATTTTCATCAATCAAGAATATTACTCTTCTAAATATTTCTTTATCAATCCAGTCTTTAATTGGTACTGTTATATCTATCCAATCATGTTTAAATGTAATTTCAAAATCTGGTATGCCATTACCGCTACTACCACTACTAGTATTTTGAATAAATTTAAAATTAAATATTGATCTTGCATCTATAAATAAAGCACTGTTTTTGAATCGTTTATCCATGAATTGATTTCTTGTGTTGAATGATAATGGTGTTGTAACTTGTTTAACTGATGTATATCCATCGTAACTGAATGGTTCTTTATATTCAATTAGAAATGTATCTAAATCTACATGGTTGTTGTTGTTGCTGCCGCTGCTGTTTTTGGATAGATACTGTTCACAATCATGCCATACATTACTCCACTTTAATTGTAACTCTTTTCCACTTGGATTGAAATGAAATAGATAAATTGAAGATATTTCTACTCTTGAAGTTGAAAGTGCTTTAAGATAACTTTCTCTAATTGATGATAAATGATTTGTATCGTCTATAACTACATTTTTACCTTGCTTTAATAAATTTATTACAAAGTCTATAACTTTCTTAAAAGATATACCACTACTGCTACTACTGTTATCATCTGAATTTGAATTTGCTTGAAATAGTTCTTGTGCAGATACTCTTTCATGTGTATCTTTATAAATTGATTGATAATAATTTGTTTTACCAACAAACGAAGGTCCTACAAACAACACAATCTCTGGTGCACCTAAAACAAAGTTATATTTTTTTTCTGGTTGTTGTAGACTACTATTACTATTATTCTTTGATAGCTGATTTGGCGAGTTATTTATATTCATTTATTATTTGTTTATTGTTATGTGTTTTTAGATAATTGCATTTTAAAATTCATGAATTTTCCGTATGAATTTTTTTTTTTTTGTCATAGATTTCTTTGAAAATAATTTTTTTTTTGAATCTTTTTATTTTTTTCTGATTTTTAAATAAAAGTCAATAATTTTAGGTCCCTATAGATACATTAATTTTAAGATGAATTTGGAATATGTAAATGGATATAAAATAAAATTAGGAATCTATTGATACAAATTTTATTGTTTAAATATTTTTTTATAATTTTATTTAAATTTGTTTGCGGAAACTTCCAAATTTAACAAAAAATCAATAATTCCAGGTCTTTGAGGGTACATTAATTTTATATATGAATTTGGAATATGTAAATAAATACACAATAAAATTAGGAATCTATTGATACAGGTTTTATTGTTGAAATATTTTTATATAATTTTATTTTAATTTATTTGGAGAGATTTCCATTTTTTATTTTGACAATGAAATACCATTTGAGTTTGATTTCTTTTTATTGTGAGTAATTAAATTTGAATATTTAGAATGTAATCTGATGAATTCATGTTTTAAAGAAGGTGTTTTAGAGACTATTGTACAATTTAAAATGTATTGTGGGATTATATAATTATTTGAAAGTATAGATTCTATAATTATTAATTGAAAATTTGAAGTTTTTAAAATTAAATTATCACCATTTTCAAAATTGAATAAATAAATTAACTTTTTTGAATTGTATCTAATTAAATTTGATAAAATGTATTTACTATTTGATATATATTCTAATATATCATTATTTAAACGATGATTTAATATTTTTGTTGAATTAAATTGAATTGCGTTATATATCATTCTATTATTACTCCTAGAATAATAAAGATTTGGAAATTTATATTGACCATGTAAATAAATTGAATTATGTAACAATGATTTTGTAGTTGAAATTGTAGTATATCGATATTTTGACCAAATTGCTAAACAAGTTGGATCTAGTAAATTTGAATTATCATCATCAAATATTTTAAATGGTGATGGTAATTTTAAATTAAATTGAATTAAATAATCAAACATTTTCCAACGGTTACTTTGTACTATACGAGAAACTATACGATTTGATATTATACTTTGACTTAATTGGTAAACACAATGATTTAATATAAATTTGAAAATATCAAAATAATCGAGTTGAATTACAGTTTGTAATGTTGAAGATGAATCTAATTTTAAACTTGTAATTGGTAAGATTAATTCTGCTGTTTTCAAATCACCATAAAATGTAGAATAAAAATAAAATCTATGATTGTACTTTTCATACCACCCAATTTCAAGTTGAATAATTAATGTATTGAATACCCATGATACAATTCCATATGATGAATCTAACATTGTTAATATCAATTCAACCATTGGTCCAATGACATTATCATCATCACCATCAATACAAATTTTATAATTTGGATAATAATAATTGAATGCATATTTCAAATATTCTAAATCCAATATATTGCGTGTAATATGTGAAAATAAGTTTTTGTAATTTGTTCCAAATATTTTTGACTTTGTTTCAAATACTCCTTTTAATGATGTATCATTAATTATATATTTAAATTCATCCAAACTGTTTGGAATGTATCCATGTTCCAATGACACTTTAAATAAAGTTTGAATTGATGTTGATGTAAGTGATGGATCTTTAAAATTTAAATTAAACCCATAAATATTTATATTTGAATCTTTGTTATACACTTTTGATAATTGAGTATTACACTCTGATATGAATATTAATGTATCTTCAAGATCATTACTTAATGGGTAATGACAAGCTGTATTACTTCCAGTGTAATCAACATCTACATGATTATTGATAATATATTTCAATACATTAAAAGTACCTTTGGTAAAACCTAATCTACAAGTGTGGAAATTTGATACTACGATAGATTTAAATAAAATCAATGATTTTGAATTATTATAAAATGGTACAACACTTGATTGCATTGGATCTTTCATTAATTGTAAATGTAAGTTATTATTCATATTTTCAATGATTATTTTTGCCAATGATAAATCTTGATTTCTTAAACAATGTAAAATTAAAATGATTAAATTACTATCTTTTACACCAGAATTTGGATAAAGTGATTTATATACACTACTATATTGATGAGTAGTTGATGGATGATCAGTTAACCAATAATTTGAAATATGAGTTTGGCTACCATAATAAAAATCAGTATTTTGATATTTGTTAATTGCAGTTGTAGTTGATTTAATACATTTATCAGACACCTTTTTAATTAATTCTACCCATTTCGTTGTTATCTTTTTATTAAAACATCTATCCAATATAACTTTGAATATATCTGAATTACCGTTACAATTAAACTTTTCAATCTCCGTTGTTACATTTTCAATATTTAAATTCATTGGGTATCCTTGATCCAATAGGAATTGAAATATTTCAAAATTACCACCAATCATTGCAAATTTTACATTTGTTTTTTTTGTAGATTCAAATACATGTTTAAATTCATTGAATAGTAATATAAATCTATTGTACCCTAATCCATTCCATTTTAATAATTGTCTAATTTCAACTTTTGTTGGATTAATTACGAAATACCAATACTTGTATGGATTCTCTTTTTTACCATTATCTACCACATATTTAAAATAGTTGTCAATTACACTACCCAATAATTTGAATTGTCTTTTCTTTAATAGTATACCAATCTCCAAATCCACTATATTGTATGAATTTTCAATTTCATCATATGATTGACTGAAATCATCTTCTCCATATTGATCTTTACTATCTTCTCTTTTATATTGTACAAAGTCGTATATTTGTTTATTTAAATATTGATTATTAAATACTTTTTTATATAATATATCCATCTTTGTTATTGTTGTGCGTTTATTTTAAAAAAATGATCAAAAATTTAAAAAAAAAAAAAAAGAAAATAATAAATATCTTTGTCAAAAACAGTTATTTATTGATTTATTGTGTTTTTTAAATTTAATAAAAAAGTATAAAAGTTATTATTATTGTGTTGTTGTTGAATAAACAAATCTAAATGATTTAATATTACATTATTGAATGAATTTGTTTGTTGATTAATATTTAAATATAAATTATCTAAATATAAATTTTGAGAATTGTTATTAAAATTGATAATATTTAAAAAGTTATCTTTAAAAGTAGTTGTGTCTTCAATTGTTTCATAATATTTGAAAAGTGATTTACAATTTAATGAATTTGAAGTACCAATAGAGTTGAATTTATGATTTTTTCTATTTACTAATAAAATTGAATAAAGTAAAAAGTATAAATAAAATTGATGTTTGAATTCACTACTATTGGATTTTAAATTAGCTATATAGTTCAATATTAAATAATTTGTTGATAAAATTGATTCTTTAATTATAAATCCAATTTGTTTAATTGTTAATTTTGATAATCCATCATATTTATCAATCAAGTAAATGAATTTTTTTGAATCTAATCTAATTAATTTTGAAACTGTTGTTGTTGAATTAAATATTTTATTAAATGGTATTTCATTATTTGATACCAGGTAATCCATTACTTTAATTGAATTGAATTGAATTATTTTGAAATCATCATACCCCTTTTTATTTTTTTGACTAACAAATTGATAATCTTCATTATTTATGTAAATTGATTTTAATAAATAATCTTTTGTTGTATTTGTAGTTAATGTTGGGAAATTACCAATGATATTTGTTTTATGTAGCCAATATCCTAAAAATAATGGATGAATACAATTGATATTGCCAACTTTTAATAATGCTAAAAAATTTGGTAAACTTGATATAGATTCCATTGGTTGTTGATCAATTAAATATTTGAAAATATTAAACTTGTTGTAAAAATAAGAAAGATACGTTGCAGTTGGTAATGAGATTCTATTCATTTCAAATTCGTATATTACCATATCAATATACCCTTTGTCAATCACAAAACCTATATTCCTTGGTTGTAATATTCCACCACCTAATGAATCTACCAATTTTAATGTTCTAATATCACCTTTGAATAATTCATAATCACTGAATTTAAGTAATGATATTTTAGCCATTGCTTTTTCATTGCGATTTATGTATGTTTCAAATACCCATTCTAAGATTTCATATGTTGATGTACAGAATGATTGTACAAATTCTAAAAAATAATCTTTATCGCCTTGTGCAATTTGGTCCTTGAAATAGTATTGAATTATAAATTTGAAATAATCCAATTCACATAATTCATTTCCAACATATTGAAGTATATTTAATAAATAATTCTTTCTATAACATTTACAATCCAATACCATTGTAACATTTGATGAAAAGAATAGTTTATTTAACTTTTCATTTCTTTTAATAAATTGAAATTCTTCAATTGAATTTGGTCTATAATCACCCAATTGTATACACTTGTATAATAAATCTTCAATTATTACAATATGATCTTGATTTGTATTTGATACATTGAATGTGTATACATTTTTATTTTGATATTTCTTTGAAACTGAATGGAATATAATGAAATCTTCAAATTTACAATGATCCAAATTCCAAGAAGTACCTAATGATTCTAAATTTTCAAAACCATATTTGAGTATATTATAATCTGTAATTGAGAGAATAAGATTTGTATTTTTTCTTAATTGATCCATTATAGTGTCAACCTTTGAATATGGTCCTATTAGTTTTTCATCATTAAGATTTTCTTTATTCATCAATTCAATATATGCTTTTGCATGTGATAAATCATTTGGTTTTATATGATTTCTTGCAAGTCTAACACTTTGATTAATTGATTTATCTAGTAGTAATTTATATATTTCATAATATTGAAATTGATTTGAACCAGTTGAGTTGTTTATCCAATCATCTGTTTCTTCTTTATTATAAGTTTTTGAACTATAATTGAAATTTAAATGTCTTATTGGTAATACTGATTGTCTAATTGATGATGATATAAATGCAATAAATTGTTCGTTTATTATAAACGGTTTATAATTCTCTAGTATTACTTTAAATATATCAATGTTTCCAAAACAATTGAATTTTTTACTTTCTGCATTTATATTTGAAACTTTGAAATTTAATGGATACCCTTGGTCCAGAAGGAATTTAAATATTTCAAAATTACCACTGACCATTGATGCTCTTACTAATCTTGGTTTATCTAATTCAAATACATGTTTAAATTCATTGAATAGTAATTCAAATCTATTATATCCTAATCCATTCCATTTTAATAACTTTCTTAATTCGTACTTTGTTGGGTTTAAAACGTAATACCAATACTTGTATGAATCTTCTTTACCAATACCACTACAACCTACCACATATCTGAAATAATTATCAATTGCGCTACCCAATAATTTATGTTCTTTCTTTCTTATTAATTCATTTATCTTTAAATCTAATATATTATATGAATATTTAATTTTATAATATGTTTGACTGAAATCATTATTATCATTGCCATATTGTACAAAATTATAAATATATCTATTTAAATATTGATTATTAAATACTTTTTTATATAGTATATCCATTTGTTATTGTTATTTTTTTTAAAAAAATGATCAAAAATTCAAAAAAAAAAATAAATATCTTTGTCAAAAACAGTTATTTATTGATTTATTGTGTTTTTTAAATTTAATAAAAAAATATAAAAGTTATTATTGTGTTGTTGTTGTTTAATAAACAAATCTAAATGATTTAATATTAAATTATGGAAAGAATCATTTGATTTATATTTTTTATGATTAATATTTGCACTAAGATTATCTAAATATAAATTTTGAGAATTGTTATTAAAATTGATAATATTTAAAAAGTTATCTTTAAAAGTAGTTATATCAACAATTGTTTCATAATATTTGAAAAGTGATTTACAATTTAATGAATTTGAAGTACCAATATAGTTGAATTTATGATTTTTTCTATTTACTAATAAAATTGAATAAAGTAAAAAGTATAAATAAAATTGATGTTTGAATTCACTACTATTGGATTTTAAATTAGCTATATAGTTCAATATTAAATAATTTGTTGATAAAATTGATTCTTTAATTATAAATCCAATTTGTTTAATTGTAAATTTTGATAACCCATCAAGTTTATCAATCAAGTAAATGAATTTCTTTGAATCTAATCTAATTAATTTTGAAATTATATTTTCTGAATTAAATATTTCGTTAAATGGTATTTCATTATTTGGTACCAGGTAATCCATTACCTTACTTGAATTAAGTTGAATATTTTCAAACATATCATACCCACTTCTATTAGATGTACTAAATTGATAATAACTATTATTGATTTTAATAAATAATCTTTTGTTGTATTCGTAGTTAATTTTGGTAAATTACCACCATCAGTATTATTATTTGTTTTATGTAACCAGTATGCTAAAAATAGTGGATGGATTATATCAATATTGCCAATTTTTAATATTGTTAAAAATTTTGGTAATGTTGATATAGATTCCATAGTTTCTTGATAATTATCAATTATATATTTGAAAATTTCAAACTTGTTACAACAGTAAGCACTGTAAATTGCTTCTGGTAATTCTGCTTTATTTAATTCCAGATAATATAATAACATATCAAAATGCCCTTGATCAACTACAGTAAATGTTCTTCTTGGTGATAATGTTTCAATTAATGATCCAACCAATTATAATTACTTATTTTAGACTGAGTTGATATTATTTCCCTTGATTCTTGATTATTGTTTATAAATTCTATGAATATCCATTCAAATATTTCGTATGTTGATGATAAGAATTTTGATAAATATGGTTGTAAAAAGGTATTATCACCTTGTGCAATTTGATCCTTGAAACAATGTGATACCATATATTTGAAATATTGAAAATCTGATAATTCAATACCAACATGTTGTAAAACATTTAAAATAAAATTCGTACGATATCCACCGGTGTTAGCTAATTTTGAATTAAATAAACTATTTAACTTTTCATTTCTTTGAATAAATTGAAATTCTTAAATTGAATTTGGAATGTAACAAAACAATTCTATACATTTGTGTAATAAATCTTCAATTATCGCAATGTGATCTTGATTTGTACTTGATACATTAAATTTATATACAGTATATATAAAACTGTTTTATATTTATATCTCTTTGCAACTGAATGGGGTACAATGAAATCTTCAAGTTTACAATGTTGGTCAACACTACCATCTAAACGGTTACCAATAAATAATTTATAACCAGTTTTAACTTGTTCAATTATAATTTCTAATTTTGATTTACTTCCTTCGTGACCATTATTCATTATTTCAATTAAAGCTTTTGCATGTGATAAATCAATTGGTGTTACATAATTTATTATTAATGATTGATTTAATAAATATTTATAAATTTCATAATATTGAAATGAATTTGAACGTGTTGCTATATCAACCCAATCATTATATTCCAAAGGATTAAATTGTTTTGGTTTATTTGTTAATGAATTTTTAATTGCATATGATGTATATGATAAAATTTGAGAATATTCATGTTGAAGTGAAGATGGATTAAATTTATAATTCTCTAATATTACTTTAAATATATCAATTTCTTTCTTTCTTCTTAATTCATTAATATTTAAATCTAATATGTTGTATGAATTTATAATTTTATCATATGATTGACCGAAATCATTATTATCATTGCCATATTGTATATATTTATAAATATATTTATTTAAATATTGATTTTTAAATACTTTTTTATATAGTATGTCCATCTTTGTTATTGTTATTTGTGTTTATTTTTAAAAAAAATGATCAAAATTTTAGAAAAAGAAAATTGGAAAAATAAATATCTTTGTCAAAACAAAAGAAAAAAAAGAGATAATTTTTTTTGTTTAAAGAGGGTTATGAATTTTATTTACGATTGTTTACTACAGTTTATTATTGTTGTTGTTGATTTAATTGTTGTTGTTGAATTTGTTGATTTAATTGCATTTGTTGAATTTGTTGCATTTGTTGCATTACTTGATTTTGTTGTTGTTGTAATTGTTGTTGAGATGCTGCAGCTTGTTCACTGTCGATATCTAAAAATGATAATATCCAATGATCTTCTTCATTTGATCCTGCAATTGGATTTGTATATCCACCAGTTAATAATGGTGTTAAATATTGTGTGTTTGGATTATTATTATTTATTGTTTGTTGTTGTGGTTGAAATTTATCTACATTATTTATTGTGGTTGCTGTTGTGGTGGTTGTGGTTGTACTATTATTATTTACATTATCTTCTTTATTTTTATTTATATTAATTTGTTGGTGTTGTTGTATTGTTTGTTGTTGAATTGGTTGTTGTTGTTGTTGTTGTTGTTGTTGTTGTTGTTGTTGTTGTTGTTGTAATTGTTGATCATTTGATTTTTGAGGTTCAGTAAGGTCACTCATTTGATTTGCTGCTTGATCGATAAATGGTACTTGTACTGGTGAGGATGAATTTGGCTCTGCTTTAATTGGTGGTGAGGGTTGTTTGTTATTATTGTTGTTATTATTATTTATTGATTTAGGAGAAAGATCTTGTGGTGGTAACATTTCAGGTTGTTGTTGTGATTGTGATTGTGGTGGATGCATCATTTTTTGATGTTGTTGCATCATTTGTTGTTGTAATTGTTGTTGTTGCATCATTTGTTGTTGTTGTTGTTGTACCATGTAATGTTGCATCATATTTTGTTGTTGATGTTGAACGGTTTCATAATGACCATAAGATACTCTTCTATTTTGATCAGATGCTGATTGAATACCACCAACATTATTACCATTACCACTATTATTATTTATTAATGAACTTTGATCAATTTGGCCATATGGTGAATAAGAATGTCTTCTTTGTTCATTTTGCATATTTATGATTGCGCTCATATCATATTGTGCATATGGAATTGATCCACTATTTGATCTGCCATTACTATTATTATTATTTCCATTATTATTATCTTCACTATTATTATTTAAAACAGGAGTTGAATTTGGCGAAATTTGATTTGCATTTACTGTTGGTGAACTATTGGTTTGTTGTGGCGGTTGCATTGAGTTGTTATTATTACTATTATTTGGTATTGATGAAATTGAATTATTATTATTATTATTTAACATATAAGGTGAATATGAATGTGATCTTCTTTGATCTTCAATTTGACTTTGAATTTGAGATTGATCACCAAATGCATTATATGAATGTCTTCTTTGTTCATCAAGATTTGGTGTTGGTGATGAAAGGTTTAATTTATTTTTATCATCTTTATTATTGTTTGTTGATGTTGATGTAGAAGAAGAGGATTGAGGGATAGGTGAATTATTATTTGAAGTTCTATTATTATCGTTATTTCCTGCTATATTAATTTTAATTTTACCTTTAGGTGATGAATTACCATTACCTGTTGATGTTGAAGTTGAATTAACTGCACTCTTTCTAGGTGATTGTGCAACTGATGATAATGATGTTATATTTGGTGTTAGGTTTGATGAACCACTATTTACACCACCATTAATATTTGGTGTTGCTGTAGTTGATGATGGTAATACACTATCTTCATGATCATTATTGTTGTTGTTATTATCATTTGCAGTTCTTTTAAATTTCTTTTGTGGTGTTGGTACTTGTCTATCTGCTGATGAATTCACATTACTATTTATATTTGGTGAATTTAAATTTGAATTATTACTATTTGATAATTTAAAAGAAGAGAATCCTTGTTGACCATTTTGTGAATTGGAATTACTGTTGTTACTGTTATTACCAAGTGGTACTGCATGTGCATTTGATAATGATGCTTCATCTGCACCTTCTGATAACATGAATTCAATACATTTCAATACTTGTTTAACTCTCATTTCACAATCCAAATCTGATAATATCTTTGGTAAACATTTATTATATGTTGGATTATATGTCATAACTGATGGATTATTATTATTTGGTTGTGCATTAGATGAGGATGTTGCACTACCAGATGATGAATTAGTTGATGTAGTGGTTGTGGTAGTTGTAGTTAATGGCGAATTATTTGTGATTGGTTGTTGTTGTTGTAATTGTTGCATTTGTTGTTGCATTTGTTGTTGTTGTAACATTTGTTGTTGTTGATGTTGTGGTTGAATTATAATGTTACTCATTAATTGAGGTTGTTGTAACATTTGTTGTTGTTGTTGTTGTGGTTGTTGGACTAATCCATTCATCATTTGTGTCATTTGATTTTGTTGATTTGTAGACATCATCTTTTTTATTTGACGGTTATTTTTTTTTAAATCTAAAAAATTTGGTGCGTGTGTGAGTTTTTTGTTTTATAGGTGTTTTTTTAAAAGGTAAAGATTTAAAAAATATTAAAACTTACTTTTTTTTTTTTTTTTAAAAGATTTAAAAATGTTGTTGCTTGTTGGTGTGTATGAGTGAGAGTGAGATTTTGTGATTATTTTATTATTTTTCCTTTTAAATATAAATATGGGATTATTATTAAAAATGTTGTTTTTTCAAAATATTCAAAAATACTATAACAAATTATGATAATAAAGGAAAATAATAATAATAATTTTAAAATAATAATGGATTACTGGAGATATATTTATTTATTATTTATTATTAATACGAGTGTGTTTTTTTTTAAAAAAAAAATAATTAAAATAATTTTAAATTTAAAAAAGGAAAAAGAAAAAAAACAAATAAAAAAAAATGATTGATGGTATTAATTTATTTTATGTGTGTGTGTATTTAAATATAATAAATTAATATGTATTTATTTGTTATGTGAGTGTGTATTTCTTTATATGTGTGAGTGTGTGTTTGTTTATATGTGTGAGTTGTGTTTGATATATTGTTGTTCTTAATATTGTCTATGTTGAGTGGGAGTGAGTGTGAGTGTGAGTGTGAGTGTGTTAATGTGTTATAATAAATATGTACATATATGTATAAATGAATTTGTGTGTTAGTGTGTGATATAAAGTCATTATTATTATGAATTTTATATCACACACAATGCGAAAAAAATAAAAAAATCAAAAAAAAAATTTGATATTGCCAATTTACAAAATAAAATTCAAAAAACAATATTTTTGTGATTTAATTGTACTATATACCCCTACCGCATATTATAATAATATTGTTTTTTTTTTAAAAAATATAGAGATTTAAGCCAATATCATAAAATTATAAAGTATTATATTTATTGTATTGTATATCTGATCATTTTTTGATGGGCAGTCTATAATGTCTTATTTTATCTTTTAAAAAAAATAACAGGTTAAAAAAAGATGCAAAACAAGATCTATTAAATTAGTGTGTGTGTGTGTTTGAATTAATACATTTTATTCCATTAATATAACAATAACAACAACAATTGGGTGTTTTTATTTTAAATTGGTATTTTAAAATAAAAAATAAAAAGAGGGAAATTAAAATAATTATCCACCAATTTAAAACTACAAAATATGTATTATTGATTTTGTTGGTCAATTTATTATAAAATGTGTGTATGTGTATATGTGTGGTATGTGTGTTTTGCAAACAAATTGCATGATGATATAGAGTATGTACTTTTATGTATTTACATATTGATCGATATTTTATTTTAGTATTTAGTATTTTTGGTTTGTGTGAGTGGTGTGTACATTTTGTTGTTTATGCTAGTGTATATTATTTATTATTATTATTATTGTGTTGTTATTAATTATTGTTATTATATTCTCTAACAAACTTTTCTTGACAATTTGCAAACTCTTTTAATATATTTGAGCAATTTAAAAATTGACCCTTATTTGATGACAAACATTCAATTAAATTCTTTTCTTTAGTTATACAAGGTGATGTTTTATTTTCACTTGGTCTGCATATATGATATCATGTAATTAATTAATTAGTTACACGCATACACTTATGTATATGGTAGACACAGCACCTGTGTTTTTATTACCTACAAAAACTTGTTAAATATTTCATAGTGTTCTTGGTTTATTTCTTTAATTGATTTTAAATTATTATTGAATTGTTCTAATGATTTATTCTTAAAATATATTAAAACATTATCATCTATTTTCAATGATTCATCGTTATCTCCTATAATTGTCGTTATATCATTCATATTATTGTTTGCTTTTTTAAAAAAAACGAAATTTGAAAAAAAAAAAAAAAATAACTTTTTAATCTATTTTTATTATTTTAATAGATTTTTCAAAAATAATAAAAATTTTCATGTTCATTTTTTTATTTTCACACAACAACAATATTAATAAATAATATGAATGATATAAATATGGATTTAACAAAATTAGAAATACGTGATGCTACAAGAGAAGAATTAAAAGATATTGAAAATTCAAATATAATTAAAACAATTAAAGATTCATTTGGTTATTATGGTGCACCAAGAGATAACATAAAAGATTTGGAATCATATAAAATTCAATTACAAGATAATGCAAAAAGAATGAGTGAATTTAATGATAAAAAACATCCAAAAAGTAGTAATGAACCAATTATTAAAGAAATTGTTTATGGTGATAGCATTAAATACATTATTGTCATATTGATTCATATAATTCAAATCCTGCAAATATTAGAGTAACAAGATCAAATTCATCATCACCAATTACAAATTTTGAATTATTAGCAATTTATTCTAGAGCATATCAATACATGTATGAAACTGAAGATAACGCAGTTGGTGATCCTGGTAATATTCCAGGTATGTTAAATCGTGTTGCCTCTAATGGCCCATATCAAATTTGCGGTCATGGAATAGGTGACCTCTGTTATAACGGTTCATCAATTATCAAGGTTGCCAATGACTTCATCTATTGTGATTTCAGTGTTGATTCTTAAATGATAAACATACATAAATACACATAAATACCCACATACGCACATAATATACATAAAAAACACATACACACAACATACGCAAATATTGACCATAAACATGTTTCCAATAATTTGTCAATTTCATTTAATTTTAATTTTCAAACTTTTGAAAATAATTGATTTTTTTTTATATTTTTCAATCCATTTTTCTCAACACAATTAAATAATATTGATACACTTTCATACAAATACAGTATATATTGGAAAAAATGGATATATCAAAATTAGAAATAAAAGATGCTTTAGATGAAAAGGAAAAAATTGAAAATTCAGATTTTATTGAAACAATTCAAGATTCATTTGATTATTATGGTGCACCAGGTGATGAAGCAAAAGATCTAGAATCCTACAAAGCTCATTTGGAAAAAGATGCAAAAAGAATGAGTGAATACAATGATGATAAAAAGAAAACAGCAAATAGTAATGAACCAATTATTAAAGAAGTTGTTTATGGTACTGGTATTAAATATGTTTACTGTAACATTGATTCATACAACTCAAATCCAGCGTTCTTCAAAGTTACAAGACCAGATCCATCCGTTCCAATTACCAATTTTGAATTATTAGCAATTTATTCAAAAGCTTATCAATACATGTACGAAATGGAAAATAATGCAGTTGGTGATCCAGGTAATGTTCCAGGTATGTTGAATCGTGCTGCCTCTCATGGTCCTTACGCCGTGTGGGGTCATTCTATTGGTGATCTCGTTTACAATGGTGCGTCAATCATCAAGGTTGCCAAAGACTTCATCTATTGTGATTTCAGTGTTGACTCTTAAATGATAAACATAAATACACATAAATACCCCATAATAAAAATACACAACACAATACAATACAATACATAAAAAACATATGCACATGTACGATATCATCAAATACATGCATTGGTTGTATAGAATACATCAAAGATTTATTTTTTTTCGATCAAATAATTTAATTTTCAAATCCAACCCATTTTTTATTTTACAGACACAATACATATAAATCATTGATGAACCATCGCAAACGAGATCACCAATACAATGACTCCACACAGCGTAAGGACCATGAGAGGCAGCACAATTTAACATACCTGGAACATTACCTGGATCACCAACTGCATTATCTTCCAATTTCAGAAATATAAAAAACACACATAATTAAACATATAGACAAAGAGAGTTAAAAATAAAAACATATGTATTTAATTTATTATTTATTTAATTTATTATTTACTTAACACAGAAGAAGCACATTGTTTAATGATTTGAATTGAATTATCAATATGATCTTTTGATAAACCACAAGATACCGAGATACGAATTGAAGGTTTTGGAATGAATTTCTCAGAAGAGACATATTTAGCTCTAGTAATGAGTAAACCTTTTTCCAATGCTAAATCAACGATTTGTTCTAATAACATTTCATCATCTAATCTATTTTTTGAAGATTTCAATGAATTTAATGATAAATGAATAACAGGTGATAATGGAAGTGATGTAATTTCAAGACCAATTAAATCATTTGATGATAAACCTTTATAAAATTGACCTATATTATCGTGTAACTTTTCCAACATTATTGGGTTATCTTCAAGCATTGAAATTGCTTTTGTTGCAGTACATGCTAAAAATGGTGGTAAAGATGCTGAAAATACATAACCTACACCGTTCAATCTTTGATGATATACAACTTCTGGTGATCCACAACAAAATCCACCACCTGATGAAAATGCATTACCATATGATCCTGTTAAAATATCAATATTTTTAATCTGTACCAAATAGCAAATAACCGATTATTAATATACGCATATCGCAAATATTTATAATAGCTAATTGTTATACATACATCAACATTATAATGTTCAGTTAAACCTTTACCAGTTGAGCCTAATACACCAACAGAGTGAGATTCATCCATGACTAATCTAAATTTATATTGTTCTTTAAATTTCAAAATTTGAGGTAATGGAGCGATAGTACCTGAATTATAGTATAAACCTTCAATGACAACAAATTTTCTAACAATTTTTGCTTTGCTACCTTTAAATTGAGTTTGTTCCAATACTCTTTGAAGATCATCCATATCATTATGATTAAAATAAAATATTCTACTACGTGATAATGTTACACCAACTTGAACTGCTTGTGAAATACCTTTATCACTGTATTTATTACATTCTAACATATTAATATGTTGGTGGTGATCACTACTAATATTTATATAGAATTAATAACTTACACAATAATGATATCACCAATCTTTGAAAATGAAGGAATTGCAGATGAAATTGTTGCATATGATGAAGAATATAATACAGCTTCTGGTGTTTTCATAAAATCTGCTGTCTTTTTTTCCAAATCTAAATGAACATCAATTGTACCATAAAATCCACGTGGTCCGCATGATCCAACACCATATTTTCTAATTGCATTTTCTGAAATTGTCTATATACATAAAGAAATGGAAAAAGAGTGGTGTGAGTGATGTTGAATGATGGCGAATGGTGAATGATAGTTTGTGGGAATATATTTTTATATTTACATTAATTTCAGGATTATCAATTAAACCTAAATAATTTGCTCTTGCAATATTTAAAACATCTTTACCATTTATTGTTACATGAGTACCTTTTGATTGTTGAATTACTAAATCCTGTTTTTGATTTAATACTTCTAATGGATTTGATTTTGGAGTTAATGGAAGTGGTGTCCATTCTCTAATTAATTCATCTTCTTCTTGTTTGGTAAGTTTATCATTTTGTCTAGGTTTAAATGGTCTCTTTGTTAAAAGATAAATTATAAATACTGCCATTAATCCATGAATAAATAAATTTGGACTAGTTGATGTGACTATAAATTCTTTAACATAAAATTGAATATTATTATAAATATCAAATAAAAACATTTTTGTGTCGTATATATTATTTATTGTAATTGTTTATAGTGTAATTAAGAAATAATAAATTATTTTATTTTTTTTTTTCAAAATAAAATTTAAATTTTTAAAAAAAAAACAAAATATAACCAAAAAAAAAAAAAAAAAAAATCAAAAAATTTTAAAAAAAATTAAAAAAAATCAAATAATTTGCGCAAAAAAATGACACCATTTTTCGATATTGATTTTTAATAACCAATTTAATAACTAATCACACTATGAATTATACTGGTAAAAATAAAAAAAATATATTTTTTGTTTATTTGTTTTTTTTTATTAGTGTGATTTGGTGTGTGGGTGTGTTTTTGTTGATTTTTTTTTTTTTTTTTTTTTTTTTTTTTTTTTAAATAAAAAAAAAAGTATTTTTAAAAAATTAAATTATTTTGAAATTTAATTTTTTTTACTTGAATATTTTTGTTTTTTTTTTTTTTTTTATTTTTTTTTTTTTGTGTTTGGGTTTGGTTTTTTTGTTTTTTTTTTTTTTTTTTTTTTGTTTCTTTTTTAAATAATATAAAGAGTCTTTTGAAAAAATGGGTGAAATTTGAAATTGAATGTGTTTTCCATGATTAATTTTGTTGTTGACCAGTTTCACAATTATTAAAAATTATAGATACCCAAGATTGAATTCTATTTGTTGAATAAACCATAATTCTTAAAATGTTCATCATTGATTGATTCTTTCTAATTAAATTTTTAACATCTTTTTCAAATGATAAATTTCCTAATATTTTAACTGCCAATAATAATAATTCGTATGATGGATTATTATAATTTACAATTACAATTTTAGTTAACAATTCTACTAAATCTTGTTGAGCTAATTGAGGTAATAATTTTTCTATAGATTGAAGAATAGATAGTTAGTAACATAGTGTCAGAATGTATGTGATATATAATTATATATGGGTGGATTACTTACTATTTGTTGATAATAATGATAATGTAATTGCAGCATTAATTGCAATTTGAATACAATGATCATTTTTATCAGTGATAATACTTTTTAATGGATTTATACCACCAACTTGAATGATAGCATGTTGATTATCAATATTTTCAGCAAGGAATGAAAGTGTTGCAGTTGTATATAGTAATACTTTTTCCGAGGAAGAAGATAACATTAAAACCAATGGTGGAAGTGCACCACATTCAACAACTTTTCTTTGATACTTTTGATGAAATGCTAATATTGATAATGCCTGTGCAGAAGTTTCTTGTAAGAATATATCATCTTGAAGTGCAATTGTTATAAATGATTGTAATCCACCACCTTGTACAACTTGATCACGTGATAATGGATTCTTTGTCAAATTTAATAGTACAATAGAACTTGAATTCTTTATTTGAATGTTATAACTTTTGGACATTTTAATTAAAATTGGTAAACATTTATCAGCCAATTCGGTTTTAACTACAATGTTTTCTTCACAACTTAAATATTGAAAACATATACAAACATTTAAAAAACTTTCAAAATCTTCATCATGAATAATTAATTGTTGATCATTATAATCTTCATCTTCTTCATTCATAATTGGTGGAGATGATGTTGATTGATTACCATTTCCATTGTTACTGTTAATTTTAAAACTACCATTACCACTACTATTACTACTTGCACTACTACTAATATTACTATTTATACTACTACCAACACCACCACCAATACTACTTCCTACACTATCTCTATTTTTATTTTCAAAATTGTTTTGATCAACATTGCTAGTACAAATTGATGGACTATGATATTGACTTTTAAAACTATCCAATAAATAATTTACCAATAAATTTAAAAAATTTGCTTCAAGTATATCAATTCTTGAAATATCTGAGTGTATACCGCAAAGAAAATATATTAATATTTGTGATCGATGTTTATATTATTACTAGTAATGTACATACCACACTCTGATAAATTTGCAATTGCTTTTGTTAAATATTTATATACAAATGGATTACCATTATAGAATAGAGAAGACATTGGAGTAAGGAAACCTCTAATTATCATTTTTCTTGCCAATGCATCAGTTGTTAAATTACAGAAACCTTTTGCTGCTTCAATTTTATTTTTAATGTCAGGTGATTGTGATAACTTTGAAAATGTTGTTAAATCTGAACATCTATTACAAATTCTAACTGGTTTATTATAATGAAGTTGTGGTAATGATTGACGTTTACTTGAACAATTATTACAAAATAAATTACCACATCCTCTACAATGATGTCTACGTAATAATGTATTAAATTGTGATTGACAATTTAAACAACATTCACTTAAATGATCTGGTACCCATAATGGTCTCCAAATTTTATGTAAATTACTATTATCTGTATTATTACTTGTACTATTAATGTTGTTATTGATATTGTTATTAATATTATTCATATTATTATTGTTGGTATTATTTACAGTTGTATTGTTGTTGGTGTTGTTTGAAGAAGAAGAAGAAGAAAATGTTGATTGTGGTAATGTAACTGCGCCTGAAGTTGATAATGAAGTTGAGGACATTACTTTAACTTTGTATATATATGATTTCTTTCTTCTCTCTTTTTTTTGTTTGTATGTTTTTAGATTTATTTAATAAATCTAAATCTATTTAACTTTTTTTGTATTTGTACTTGTGTGTGTGTATGTGTGTGCAAGTGTGTGCAAAAAACAATAAAAAAAGTTTGTTGTGTTATTGTGGACTACTTTTTTTTTTTCAAAAAAAAGTTTCAAGTGTGTTGGGAATATTTTTTTAGATATTATTTTATTCTTATTCTTTTTTGTGGTGTTGTGTATAGAATATCGAGTAAGATATAGTGATGATATTGTTATTGTATTATTGATTATACACTTTGTTGTATTATTATATGTTTTTATATATCGTTTGGGATGATGTGTAGACACTAGCACGAGTAATATGAAATTTAAAATTCAATAAAAATAAAAAAAAAAAAAAAATTAAAAAAAAAAAAAAAGTTTTTATTTTTCAGTTGGCTGCAAAGTAAAATATTTTATTTATCTTTAGTTTAATATCCAGTCAAATGATGGAATATTCCATTGTTTAATTGGTTAAATTATTTATTATTTGTATTTAGTTATATCTAGTCAAATAATGGAATACCCCATTGTTTAATTGGTGAGATAACTCTGTTATTTGTGTTGAGTGAACCAATTTGCTCCATTTCCGAGTCTGTAAGAGTAAAGTCAAATACATTGAAATTTTCAATGATACGTGAAGGAGTGACAGACTTTGGGATAGCAGATACACCATATTGATAACACCAACGAATGATAACATTTGCAGCTGTTTTGTTATGTTTCTTTGCAATTTCTTCAATAATTGGAGAATGAGTGATTTTACCAGCACCCAATGGTGAATAAGCAGTAAGGAAAATATTATGGAGATCACAGAATGATTTAAGATTTGGTTGTGATAAATATGGATGTAATTCAACTTGATTTACAACAGGTTTAATTTTAGCGTATGTTAAAAGATCAACTAATGATTGAACATTGAAATTTGATACACCGATTGATCTTACTAAACCATCTTTTACCAAACTTTCCATTGCTGACCATGTTTCTGAAATTGGAATATTTGCAATTTTAACTGATCCATCTTCATTTGTTTGAGATTCAAGTGAATTTGTTTCTGATGGTACAAATGCAATTGGCCAATGAATTAAATATAAATCAATATATTTTAAATTTAATTCCGATAAAGTGATTTCACAATGTTTTCTAACCAATTCTTTAGAGTGACAGGTGTTCCATAATTTTGAAACTACATATAACTCTTCTCTTTTAACTTCACCTTCTGCTAATACTTCTGTTAATGCATGTCCAATTTCTTTTTGATTCTTGTAAAATTCAGCTGCGTCAATATGTCTATAACCAGATTTAATTGCACATTTTACTGCATCTCCGACTTCATCTTTTCTACTACCAGTATATGTACCTAAACCAATAATTGGCATTACATTACCATCTGATAATTTATGTGTGTGTTGTGACATTCTTAATTAAATTTGTGTTTGTCAAAAAACTAAAATAAATTAAAATTAATTTTTTTTTTTTATTTTTTCATTTTGAACAGATCTGACTTTTTGAAAAAATTAAAAATATATTTTTTTATTTATTATAATCTATAAATTCGAGAACGTATTCTTATTTCTTATATGTATTTAATAGCGGTAGGGTTTAAATGGATATTTAAATACCGGTAATTTGGTCCACTGTGAATATCATTTTAAAATGCTGTTGGCAAGAAATATTGGCTAAATGATGAAAAAAAAAAGAATTACTATCATTTATTTATAAACCACACATACAAATAAAATTATCTGATTAAATTTAATTTAAACCAAAATAAAATATTTTTTTTTCAATTTTTTTTTTTTTTTATTTTTGATATTATCAAAAGTTTTGTGTGTTTTTTTATTTATTTATTATTTTTTTAATGTAATATAGTTTGTAGTGTAGTTTTGTATAGTAATAAATAATAATAAAATAACAAAAAATGACACAAGTATTATTCTATGGGTGTCTTTTTATAACATTTTCACCAATATTAGCATTCTTTTTCCTAGTTATTGCAAAGAATAGTCAATTAGTAATTTTAACGATTGGAGGGTATGTGTGATCATGGTTTTAAATGTAATGTCACTATGTATAACATATTAACGTGATGGTTTTGATACAGGTCATTCTTTTGGTTATTATCAATTTTATTAGCGGCAATATGGTGGTATATTATACCAAGTATGAAAGAACAGTGGTGGTTTATTATATCGTTTAGTGTATTATTTCAAGAGATATTTAGATTTATATTTTTTAGACTTTATTCATATGGTTTCAATGATAGACCATCACTTAATCAAATTAAAGAAACACAACAACAAATGGCATTAGATGCTGTTAAAAAGAGAAAACAAATTGCTGCTCAAAAACAATTAGAACAACAACAAAAACAACAAGAACAAGATGTAAATAATAGAGGAGATGGTGATGATAATGATAATATTGAAAATAAACAAGATGATGATAATGGTAAAGAATCATCATATGATAATGATAAACAATCAAAAAAAGATAAAACAGATAGAGAAATTGAAATTAATGCAAGATTGGAAACATTATCAGCAAGACCAAATCATGTATTATCATCAGCAGCAATTGGAGTAGGTAGTGGTATTGCATATGGTTTTATAATGTTTGGTTCAATATTATGGGAATCAACTGGACCTGGTACTTTGTTTTCACCTGCTTGTCCAACTGTAAATTTATTCATGTTATCTTCAATTATCACCCTATTCATGACAATATTACATGTAGTATACAATGTTTTAGCTTTTCAAGGTTACAGATCAAAACAATATCATTTAGTTGCTTATGTTATAGTCGTTCATTTTTTAACTACCTATTTAGTATGTATTAATCAAATACAGTAATAATTAATTATTATTAATAATAATAATAATGATATTAACACTTTTGTTATTGTACAGACACTATTAAATCAACCAAAAAAGAATTGTATTGGATCAGTTTTACCAATTGCGGTAATTGCTTTGTTTTCAGTAGGATTTTCATTGTTTTCATTATTAAGAAGTGATTCAATAAAAAAAATTCAATAAACCAACACAATTTTGTAATAATTACAAATAAATTCAACATAATTAATATAAAAATCAATAACCTACACAATGTACATTTATTTAAATTATGTTTAATATATAATGTAACCAATTGGTTATAAGAAAAACTGCAAATATTGCGATATTTCTTTTTTTTTTTTTTTGCTTTTTTCTTTTATTTATTTTTTAAATTGCTCCAACAAGCAATAATACAAACTATTTATTATTTATTTACTTATTTATTAGTTAGATATGACATCAGTTATACCTAATAGTACAGGAGGACAAAATGCAGTATACAGAGGTGATGGTATGTATTTCAAACCGTGATTATTTGTTACTAATTAAATATCAACATGTATTAATAAATAAACAACAAATATGCATGCAGGGATAAGATTATTTGGTATGGATGCAGAAATTGAATTAAAATTACAAGCTAAACGTGATCCTGAAGTAGAATCAAGGCTATTAATATGGATTGAAGAAGCGATTTCTGAAAAGATGAAATTTCCAAATGATTTAATTGAAAATTTAAAAAGTGGTATTATACTATGTAAATTATTAAACACTTTAATGCCAGGTACAATAAAGAATGTAAATACAAGAGATACTGCATTACATCATGTTGAAAATATATCACTTTACATTAAAGCATGTTGGAAAGTTGGGTTAAGATCAAGTGATTTATTCACATCATCAGACCTTTACCTTAGAAAGGACGTACCAGCAGTAATACAAAATCTATTAGCAATTGCAAGAGCTGCACAATCAAATTGTCCTGATTATAAAGGTCCAAAATTCGATCTTGGTTATAAAACAAATACAAACGCTCAACCTGCAAAGAAATGGGATCAAATTACATTTAAAGGTCCAACTTTTGTAACTGATACAGAACAATCTAATGGTAATGGTAATGGTAATACATCATCAGCACCAGATTGTTATAAATGTGGTAATGAAAAGATATGTATTGGTTGTAATCCACCTTCATTACCACCAGTTTCAAAAGTAAATACAATTTTAGAAGAAAAAGAAAGAGAAAAGGAAAAACAAAGAGAAAAAGAGTTTTTATTACAGATTCAAAATTTATCAAATTTATTAAAAGAAAAAGAAGATGGTATGAAATCATTGCACGATAATTTGGAAAAACAAAGAAAAAAGAATTTAGATGATGAAAAATTGTATAGAGAAACCATTGAATCACAAAAGAATCAATTACAATCAAAAGATAATTTAATTTCAACTTTAAATAAATCAAACTCAAATTTAGTTTTGTTAACTACTGCTACTTCCGTTGCTACCACCAATACTACAAATCAATCAACAACAATTGGTAGTACACCTGATACAAGTA
Organism: Dictyostelium brefeldianum; assembly: GCA_013375695.1. Lineage (NCBI taxonomy): Eukaryota > Evosea > Eumycetozoa > Dictyosteliales > Dictyosteliaceae > Dictyostelium > Dictyostelium brefeldianum. The sequence goes on from JABXES010000245.1 coordinate 27,816, forward strand.
CAACTTCAAATACAACAAAATCATATAGAAATTCAGGTGTATTTCAAAGTGTAACAGCAATTAATAATAAATCAACAGCATCACCTCCAGTAACACCATCAGGATCAACTATAATTACAAGTAAATGTACAAGATGTAATTTCACTACAACTAAAACTATAAAGTATTGTAGTTCATGTGGTGAATTACTTAAAAAAGATGATGGTGGTAGTGCAGCAACTACAACTACTAGTGTTGGATCAGCTGGTTTAAAATCAACAACATTTGGTAAACCACCAATTGTAAATTCAACACCAAATAGATTCTCACAACCTGTAAATAATGTAACATCAACAAAAGCACCAACACCAACAACATCAACACCATCATCAACAACATCAATTTCAATTAATAATGATGAAAAGATTAAAACATTATTAACTACAATGAAACAACAAGAAGATGTTATATCAAAATTGAATCAACAAATTACTTCTGATAAACAATTGTATGAAAGAGAAAATAAACTTCAAAAACAATCAATTGATAATTTACAAGTAATTTTATCACAAAAAGAAATTGATTTTAAGAAATTAAAAGAACAACCAACAAATAAATCAAACATTGAATCAGCAACAGCATCAAAATCATTAATTACACCAACTTCAACATCATCAAAGATTGGTCAATATTTATTATCTGCTGAATTAAAAGGTGGTGGATCTACAATTGAACAACAGCCAAATGGTAAAACCAATACTACAACAGCATCATTTTCAAGACCATTTGGAGCATCAACTCAAACAACTACAATTAGTAATAGAGAATTTGAAATATTATGTGAAAAAGTTAAAACATTGGAACATAAATTAAATGATGAAATTTCAAAATCAAAAGTTAAAGATGCAACCATTCAAAATTTAAATGATAAATTATTATCATTTAACAATAGACCAGGTAAAAGATTATTAGCTGGTGCATCTGCTGTTGTTACTCCAAATTCAGTAAAAGGTAGTCAAATTATAGTTGGTAGAAAAAGATTCAATACATTGAAACCAGATAGTCAAGATTTAACATCACTAGTTGATAAAACATTGTCTCATTTAACAACAATTCTCTATAGTAAGCCAATAGAATTTTATCAAGTGTCATCATTAAAAGAATTATTTATAACAGAATTGGGTAGAAGACGTTTCTCTCAAATTTTATCAATGACACTCAAGACTGTGCCATCGTTACTACTTAATGATTCATCATTTGAATTCTTGTTGTTTTTAATTAGTTTTGCACTTCAAGAAATGAATTTAGCATCTGCTCAAGATAATGATATTGAAGCTGCTAAAATTTTATTTAGTTGTTCAGATTTACTATACCGTATAAATCCAAAAACTAAACAACCAGAATACTTGAAAGATTTCCTTCGTAGTGCTTCTATATTCAAAGAAAGAAAGTTTTGGGAAGAACTTTATTGGAGTCAATTAGCTAAAAGAAATAGAAAGAAATATGGTAATATTCCAGATACATTGGATAATGAAATCGTTTGTAATTTACTTTCATACTTTGGTGTTAACATGGCATATTTCAATGTTGATAATATTACAATTAAAAACTTTTTAACAGAGATTGCAGGTCAACATAATTTTAATCAACAACAAATTAATGCAATATTATTATCAGTTAAAGATTCACCATTATATTCAAGTATTGATAATAGTGCAAATACCAATAATGTTGTCGTTGAATCAACTGCCAAATCATCATCAAAAAAAGATAAAAAGAAAAAATAAACACACTAGTTATTTGTATATATATATCAATCGTAAATTGTACAATTAATGCGGAAAATTTATTATATTTTTTGGTCAACTTCTTTTTGGTTCAGCAGTTAAACTTAATTTCCAAATATAATCAGGACCAGGTGATCTAAAATCAATTTGAGATCTAAGTATTGTATTTTTTTCATAATAATAATAAATATTTTGATATTGTTTAATTGTTGAAATTGTGATTGCAACTTCACGTAATTTTGAAAAATTGATTAGCGTATTTGAATTACTTTCTTTTGAATCTGGATTACCTTCATGAATAAATGTAAGATCACTTAAATATAAACCAATATAAGGTATACAAGATGAATGAGTTTTTGAAATAACTGATCTATAATTTTTAAAGTTATCAGTTGGTGATAATAATTTTTGAAGTGCTTGAAGTGATTGAATTGATGATTGTGGTAATTGCTCCCATGTTTTATGTAATCTTGATACTGCTGATGATTCAATTGCTGATAGTACTTCCATTGCACCATAATAATTATTTAATTGAACAAATAGATCTGCCAATGCAATAATCTTTTTCAATACTGCTACACGTTCTTTAACTTTACCACTTTTAACAATACAAGTTTGTAACCAAAAACTAACACTATTAAAATGTTCAATAAATCTAACTATATTTGGTGCCAAACGAGTTTTTTCTGTTTTATGAGTCCATGCAAGATTTAAAAATTCTTTGGATTTAATATTTTTAAACAAGTCAAATTCAATAAGAGTAATTTGAATTGCAATATCTGAAATATCAAAGTTGAATAATAGTTTATCTTCTGCTACCATGAGTTCTGCAATTTCTTCATTTGATGCTAATTCCATTGGAATAAATGGTGGATCTTGAACAAAAGATGCCATTTTTCTCTTGTAAATTGAATCAATGTAAGTTGCATGTTTTTCCATTTTACAAAATGGCATAATTTTGTTGACCAAGTTATTAAAGAGTGAAAAGAGGTCAGGGTTATCATGGAAATCCCAATTATAAATACCAATCCATAATTTTATTGTATTGAATACACTTGTACGGATTTGTTCTTGTTTTGTCTTTCTCCATTCTTCAACACTATCTTTTGATGCTAATATACGTTCTGATAATTCCATAGTTGGTGTTACACAAAATCTAATGGTTAAACGTTCCATTAATTCAACTGGTGATAAAAATTTACGATATGTCAAAAGGAATATATTTGCAAATTTCAAATCATGAACTTCTGCCATTGTTAATTTTTCAATCAATTTGTCAATGGTTGCATATTGAATTAATTGATTATCAATTGAACCATCTTCATTTACTTTATATTTAATTTCGTCGGTATTTTGTAAATTACTTTCACTTGTATCGTGTGCACCAGACATCAATAGATTTTGACGTTTCTTTAAATAATGACCAATTGGATCTTGGAATGTAATCTTTCTAACAATTGAGCATAAATGAACTTGAAGTATATACTTTTCAACGTAAAGATCTTCAATATCTTTTTTCAAAATTGAATTTTGAATTGACTCTTCCTCTACTTTTTCTTTTGCAGCTTGTAATGAATCATCAATTTCATTTAACATACCCAATAAGAAATCTGCTTCATCAGGTTCTTCTGCATCAATACCACTACTACTTGTTGTATCTGCTGTATTTGTACCAACAGATTCAACTCTATTTCTAACATTATTAAATGGATTAACATTTGCACCATTACCACCGCTACCATTATTATTACCACTACCATTAACACCACTATTTACAAATAAATTACTAGTACCACCAACATTTCCTTGCTTATTTTGAATCATTGAATTTTGTTTGGATAATAATTTTACAATTGTCAATACATTTTCCAATGGATTAATTACTAACCAATGTGCATCATTTACAATTAATAAATTTATAACTATTAAAATTAAAATTACAAATATTGTTAAACATAAATGTAATATACATGAATATTTAATGAAATACTAAAAAAGTAGTAGAAAAGTAAATTATTAATTAATAATTTGTATTATACTATTTTATATATTTGTATATTTATATATACTTACTGAATTATCAATCCAAATTGAAGAATTTGAATAAGAATATTTTAAAATTGATCTTGATTGTAATGAATCGATTAAATGTTGATTATTATAAATTTCAACGTTTGATATTGTAGTATGAATTAATTTTGAATTTATAGATTGATAATTTGAAAAGTAATCTGTAAATTGAGTAGATTGAATACCAAATGAATTTGACATATATTCAAATGTTGATAATGTTGATTCAATGTAAACAGTCGGTGAATCTGGTTCAAATACTAATAGCTGTGATGCAAATAATACAGCCAATGCTAATAATACAATTTTATTTGTGGTCAATCTAATTAATTTATCACCAAGTTTTGAAGCTTCAATTTCCAATCCACCTTCTGATGGTAATGTTTGCTTTCTAAGGAATTTATTATACAATGTTGAAATCAATGATACCTTTATAAATGATCCACAAATTCTAATGATTCTTGTATTTACAGTCATTGAAAGAACTAGATTCGCATAGAAATTATCAAAATAATGTACATCGGTTATGATTGATACCAAACTAATTACATCTAACCAAAATACAATTGTACCAGGGAAATATTGTTGTTGAAAACAAAATAAATTACCAATGATATCCAATGTGAAAAAACCAATGATTGCACATTTAATTCCCATGATTGCATTATCAATTCCGTTACTTGATGGTGATCCTGCTGCTCCAATTATATCATCTACAAACAATACAAATACAATTGATATAATCATAATTGCTAACCACACATTTGATACAATTATCGATGTAAGGAATCTTCTGAATCTTCTAACTTTTTTATTTTCTTTTTTTCTTTTCTTTCTTGGTGAAAAACTTTTACTACTTGTATCAATTCCGCTTGTATTATCTCTAATTTCAACAGATGTTTCATTGTTGTTACCACCACTACCAGATTGATCTGCACCACCTAAACTTAAATTTGGCATTGATTGTTGAATTGATGTTGATGATCTTTTAAAATTTTCAAATGATGATGTGGAATTTACACTACTAAAACTTAAATTTCTAAATATACCACTATTATGACCAGATGCTTGTTGTTGTAATCTAAATTGTCTTTCTAAATGATTACCAATTGTTGGAGTTGGTGATGGTGGTGCTGTTGTTTGTTGTTGTTGTGAATGTTGTGATAAAAAAGTTGATAAATTTGGTGCTGCAGATTGTGCTCTTGGTGATATTGGTGGAGATGGTGATTGTAATTGTGATCCAAATGTTGGCATTACCATCATCATATTTTGTAAATTACCTGTACCACTTCTATATCTTGGTGAATCTGGTCCACCGATACTATTTGTGCTATTATTATTGTTATTATTATTTATATTACTTAAATTTATTGAAAGTGGATTTTGTGAAGTTGAACCAGATATATTTGATGATGTATCATCAAGATTACCACTATTATTATTTACAGATTCCAACATCATCGCACCACTTGAATAAACACCACCATTTCTTGCAACTTCATCCATTACAATCATATCAATTGATGCTGATCTATTCCTATTCGTCATTGTTGGTTTTAAATTTTTTATTCTTTCCGCCATTTTATTATTATATATGTGTGTTTTTATTTAATTGTTTTTTATTTTTTGTTTATGATTATATATATGTTTGTGATTTAACGTTTATGTTTTTTTGTTGTTTATTATTATATGTTTTTTTTTGTTTTGTTTAAAAAAGTGTGGTTGATTTAATTCTATATATTGTAGTGTGTTGTGTGAGTGTATGTGATGTATTTTTAAATTAATGATTTATGATTTATTATTATGTACAAAAAAAACAGATATATAAGATATATGATAACAATTATTATTTCTGTGTGTACGTGATTATTTATATAAATATAGATTGTTATCGGTTTGATGTTAATTACTGAGGTGTAAAATAAATAACTGTTTTGTTTTTTTTTTTAAAAAAACGATAAAGCATCGACTTTTTTTTTTTTTTTAAGATTTTTTTAGATTTATTTTTTTATTGAACGAGCGATGATTATTGTAATGTACAAAAATTTTTTAAACAATTTCAATGATTTTTTTGAAAATTTAATTATATATAGAGAATAGATTAATAGATAGACAGAAAATATCTATGTAATCTATTAAAACACGCACATAGAAAAACAAGTATGTCTTTTTTTTTTTTTTTTTGTGTCGTTATTTGTTACTTTCAAAGATAATTGATTTTTTAAAATTGAAAAATAAAATTTTTTTTTTTTTATTATTAACGGTTTTGTAAAATATCTAATTTTTCTGAATTTTGAAAATATAATATTATTTATTTTTATTTTTTTTCTATCATTTTTCGTCCAATAACAGTTACTAATAATTTTGATTTGAGATCTGAATTCATTTGATTGAAAAAAATCACCAATCATATATTTTTTTACTATACGGTAATAGCAAAAAAAAGACACAAAGTCAAATTATAATAATATAGAGAATAAATAGCAATGGTTACAGTTATGTTCATTTATTTCATTATAAAAGTGATTGTGTGAAGCTGTAACATATATAACCAAAGAAACCATTGATATTTTTTTATTTTTGAAATAAAATTATATATTGGTATTACGCTCACTACCTAAAAATTCGAATTTTTTTTTTTGTAATTTTATATTTGCTTTGTTTTTCACTGACCAACAAATACACAAATTAGTAATAATAAATACACAATATAAAATCGGATGTGGGAAGGATCCAGAGGATTAAATAATGATTGTGGTGAAGGCCAAGGCGATTTTGTTGATGAAATTGAAACATCTACATTCACAACATACAATCATATGACAATTTTAAAATCTGTTGTTACATCAATTTTAATAGGATGTATGGTAGGATTTTTATTATTATTTCAACAGGTATGTAGCAAAGTTTAAATATAACATTCATCATATATTATTAATACTAATATACTATAATTATTTATAGTTTAATTCAACAGTACTCGATAGATTTAGTTTTGTTTATTTTATAGTTTCAATTTTTACAAGTTTAATATCACCTCATTTTATTGCAAAATTAAAAATAAGGACACCGATTATGGTATTACCAATTTTAATGGTTGTCATTTCTTTTGTTTTGGTTTATGTATATATTAAATTTTATTGGATTAAAATGATAATTTCATATTTATTAGCACCGATTATTTGCGAATTACTTTGGAATTCATTAGGTGGTTATATTATCTCATATGGTCATCATGAGAATTTATATTTTAATTTTGGTATTGTATGTAGTGTATTTATATGCATATTAGGTATCATGATACTAATTTAAATTCCCCATAGATTTTTGGTATTTCATCAATATTTTTAAATATTAAATTATATACATATAATTTAAATATACTATTTATTATATCAGGATCAGTTTCAATTATATGTTCAATTGTATTATATTTTTTATGTGGTAAAGCAATTTCAGAACAATTGGATGAAAATAATAAAAGTGTAATTAGTTATTTATCATCATTTATTATGAATATAAAATCAATTGATCCATTAGTTCAAATATTGATCCCACCAGTTGTGTTTATTGGTTATTTTCAATTAATGCCAATATCATATTATTCAAGAGGTTTATCAACATTGGATTTCAATCCATTTGGTTATAATTTGACAAATGTATTAACAGGGTTAATTTCATTTTTATTTATTGGTGCAATATCATCACGTTTGGTAATTAGGAAAATACTGTTATTTGTTACGGTGTTTATTGGTATTCTTGGTTTTAGTGTTGTAATTGGTAGATCATTCTTTGTTGATGCAAATTCATATTATTATATATCAGCAATATTTACAATGATACCAACAAATTGTTTAATCATTATAACATACACAGCAATTGGTTTATATTTTTCAGATAGCCCTTTATTTGGTTTCGCTTTAATTAGAGTATTTTATAATGTTGGTTCATTTGTTATCAGTATATTACCATTTTACGTTTCAGATTTTGGTGTAATTATAATTTTAATCTTGTTTGTTATTGCATTTATTTGCACTTTGATTCATTCACTCAAATTAAAAGATAATCAATTAAATACAAATAAATATTATCAAGTTTCAAAGGCTACTTGGATTTAAACAATTGTAACAAATAATAAATAAAAAAATTTTATTTTTAATATATAAATTTAAGCACATCAGATTTTTTTTATTTTATTGGAATATATGACGATCAAATTTCATAATTCTTAATTTAAATGGATTCACAAAGAATGATTTATTTTCTCATGAAAAATAGAATAATATCATGATATTTTAATAATTTTTTTTTTTAGTTTTAAATAATAAAAAATTAGTTTTTTCATTTCATTGATATAAGTATAAAAAATAGATAAATAGGTAGCGAACAATGATTCCATCAAATAATATTAAAAGCGAAAGAGAAAAAATGATATCAGGTGAAAGATATAAATTTCATGATGAAGAATTGGAAAAAGATAGAAAAAATGCAACTAGGTTATATAGATTATTTAATAAATGTGAAGATACAGAAGAAGGTGTAAAAATAATAAAAGAGTTATTTGGAACAACTGGTGAAACAGTTATTGTTCAAGAAGGTTTAAAAGTTAGTTATGGTAAAAATATACATGTTGGTGATAAATTCTTTTTAAATCATAATTGTACACTCATTGACGATGCACCAATTCGTATTGGGTATGGTGCAATGATAGGTCCAAATAGTCAATTCTATACATCTACACATTCATTTGATCCGAAACAACGAATAGGTGGTTCAGATGAACCATTTGCAAAAGAAATAAACATTGGTGATGATTTATGGGCTGGTGGTAATTCAATTATTTTACCTGGTGTAACATTGGGAAACAATGTAATCATTGGAGCGGGTTCAGTCGTAACTAAATCATGGGGTGATAATGTTATAATTGCAGGTAATGTACAACATTATTGCATTACTATAGTATCTCATTCTCATATATCTAACACAAAGCTCATATCTTATTATTACAGGTAATCCAGCAAAATTAATTAGAATGAATATCCCAACAAAATAAAAAGAGTATTAAACACACATACACATATATCATTACATTTATGGTATCGTATTATATTTATTATTTTAAAATGCATTAAAATCAAAAGTTTGAGAGGAAGTAATAGTTATTGAGTGATGGAATAATCTATGATGAGAATCGTAAAAACCTGGACATGTAATCAATGAATAACCAATATTAATTGATAGTTTAACCTCAACTGGTAGTTTATGAGTTTTTTTATCAATTAATGAATTTGAAACACGCCATTTCCAACTTGTTGAAGTTTGTAATGTTGAAACAGATAATGGAGGTGGTTGTGCAATATTACCATTTGATGTGAATGCATCTTTATACCATTGTTCAAAATTAGTTATACCATTTGTATAAACATCAAATGGATATTGTTGATGATAAACCCATGATGTTGACATTGTAACTGGATTTGACATTTCATTTACACCATAATCTGAAATATCATTTGTAATACTTGATGAAGATGCCCAATTTTCATTGAATGATACACCACCACCTGGACCTTCCTCTGAAACGCCAAAGCTAACACCAATTGACATATCAGTTGATACTTCTGTTGTAGTTGTATGTGTTTGATCAACTGTTTGAGGTGATGATGCTTGTAAATTAAATTTACTATATTGTGGTGTTTTACCATTTACAGTTGGTGTATTTGAAATTGAGAATACTGTTGTAAAACTACCAATTGCTTTATTTGGTACGTTAGCTCCCATGTAGGTATCTGGGAATAAATAACCATCTTGATAAATTATTGAATAAATACAATTATTTGGATTATCTTTATAAAGGTAAACATGATTTGTAATTGATAAACTAAATGTTTGTCCTTTGACTTTTGATGTTAATTTTGGATCAATACTTGTAGAAAATGATTTTGCAATAATTGATTCAAAATATTTAAATGGAATTGTTGTATTTGTTGGTGGGATTAATCCTGTAATTGGTCCATCATTTTGGTTTGCATTACCACCACCATATGATTTTAACATATTTTGAACTAATAAATTTGTAATTGATCCATGTTGATTTGAAAATGAATCACTTTCATTTGAATTTGTACTATTTGAGTTTTCATTTATTGAATCAGTATCATTTAACCAATTAAATACTTTATGATGTTCAAAACCACCTGTAACATTATCAGCAGATGTAGAAGGAATATATGCTAGTATATTATGTAATCCATTAATTGTACAAACATTTTTAACAATATCACATAAATTCTTTTTATCACTATCATTTACATTTCTGTAGGTTTACTTTTTCCAGTTAATATAAATAATTTTAGTACTATTATATATTAACAAAAGGCTTATTACTTACAATAATATCAACGGAATTTTATTAACTATATGTTGTTTTAATAAACCAATATTTTCTAATAAATTTGAACTACCAATTGTTGCAAAATGATCATTTGATTGTGATATAGGTAATTGATTTGATGAATGAAGAACTTCAATTGTATGATGTAATGATCTTAAATGATTAATTATTGATTCATATTGTTCATTAGCACTGTGATGATCTTGATGATATGATTTAAATGTTAATGAATTACCAGTTTCACCACCATTTATTGTTCCTGTTGATGTATCATCACCATTGGTTGAAGTTACAGATGGATTAATATGTTTTTCACCATTTAATTTAATTGCATTACAATTAAAAATTGATAAAACTAACAATAATAATATTGATTTAATAAATAATATTTTTTGAACATGTGACATTATTAATATATTTATTTGTGTGTTTACTTTAAAAAGTTGAATAATATTGATCTTAGTGTGAAAAATTATCATGTTTTTTATAGATTTTTTTGAAAATCACACCATTAAAAATAAAAAAAATCAAAAACAAATTAAAAATCAAAAAACGAACTATTAGATATATGTCAAATGTTTTATAGTAATGTGTGTGATGTTGCATTGATTAATATATTTATAATTTTTAAAAATCTAAATTATACAATTTTATGAGTAATTTGAAAGTAGTAATATTCAAATATTATTAATAAACAAAGAATGAACATGTGTGGTGAAGTATGAATGCCCTTCAACTTTTTTCTAACTATACAAGTTCAAAACCAAGTTATAGGGTGTCTAAGCCTGGTATCTTTTGTGCCACTGTGATAATCATTATTTCTACCATAATTTCTATTGTATAATATTATGTATGTTAGATATGTGAGAATGAGTTATACAAGATTCAATTTGAATTACAACAACATAAGAATAAGATACTTATTATTGGCGACTTCCCTGATTATTTATTTGTTGGATTACAAATGTGTGTATGTAAATGATGGTACTAATAAATTTACTATACATGTCAACTACACAAAAATATTTATAGCTTTATTATTTATTATTATTCAATGATTTAATTTATTTTTTTGGCAAGACCTAACATTTGTTTTTTAATATATCAGAAGTTTATATGTAAGTAATGATAATATATAAATAATTGTGATTATTTATTTACAAATGCTTGTGTGTGTGTTTATGCAAAGTGTGGTTTAAATAGATGATGGTGCTAATATTTTAATAAACAAATAATAACAATTTTACACATTAACTAAAAAAATGAATTTTGAAAATCGATTTTAATTTAAAAAATAAAAAAAAAAAAAGGCGTGTTTTGATAAATATTTTATTTATTATTTTAAAATGCATTAAAATCAAATATTTGAGAGGTAGATCTTGATACTGTATTATAGAATAATCTATGATGAGAATCGTAAAAACCTGGACATGAAACTAAAGAATAACCAATATTAACATTTAAATCAACATTTACTAATAATTGATTATTTGAATCAATTAATGAATTTAATACACGCCATTTCCAACTTGTTGAAGTTTGTAATGTTGATACAGATAATGGAGGTGGTTGTGCAACATTACCATTTGATGTGAATGCATCTTTATACCATTCATTAAAATTATTTACACCATTTGTATAAACATCAAATGGATATTGTTGATGATAAACCCATGATGTTGACATTGTAACTGGATTTGACATTTCATTTACACCATAATCTGAAATATCATTTGTAATACTTGATGATGATGACCAATTCTCATTGAATGAAATACCACCTGATGGACCATCTGGTGAAACACTAAAATCTACACCAATTGACATATCAGTTGATACTGTTCTTGTTTCTTGACGTGTTTGAATTAATGTTTGAGGTGATGATGCTTGTAAATTAAATTCATTGAAATCTGGAGTAATACCATTTACAGTTGGTATATTTGAAATTGAGAATGATGTTGTAAAACTACCAATTGCTTTATTTGGTACGTTAACACCTAATTGACTACCTGGGAATAAATAACCATCTTGATAAATTATTGAATAAATACAATTATTTGGATTATCTTTATAAAGGTAAACATGATTTGTAATTGATAAACTAAATGTTTGTCCTTTGACTTTTGATGTTAATTTTGGATCAATACTTGTAGAAAATGATTTTGCAATAATTGATTCAAAATATTTAAATGGAATTGTTGTATTTGTTGGTGGGATTAATCCTGTAATTGGTCCACTATCACCAGTACCTGATTTAACTAAATTACTAACCAATAAATTTGTAATTGATTCATATTGATTTGAAAAAGAGTTATCTTCATTTGTACTATTTGAGTTTTCATTTATTGAATCAGTATCATTTAACCAATTAAATACTTTGTGATGTTCAAAACCACCTGCAACATTATCAGCAGATATAGAAGGAATATATGCTAATATATTATGTAATCCATTAATTGTACAAACATTTTTAACAATATCACATAAATTCTTTTTATCACTATCATTTACATTTCTATAAATTTTTTATCCAATTAATATAAATAATTTATGTGCTATAATATATATAAAATTTAAAAACTTACAATAATATCAATGGAATTTTATTAACAATATGTAGTTTTAATAAACCAATATTTCCTAATAAATTTGAACTACCAATTGTTGCAAAATGATCATTTGATTGTGATACAGGTAATTGATTTGATGAATGAAGAACTTCAATTGTATGTTGTAATGATCTTAAATGATTAATTATTGATTCATATTGTTCATTAGCACTGTAATGATCTTGATGATATGATTTAAATGTTAATGAATTACCAGTTTCACCACCATTTGTTGTTCCACTTGATGTAACAGAAGGATTAATATGTTTTTCACCATTTAATTTAATTGCATTACAATTAAAAATCGATAAAACTAATAATACTAATATCGATTTAATAAATAATAAATGTTGTTTTTGTAACATTATTTATTTGTGTGTACTTTAAAAAGTTTTGATTAATATTGATCTTAGTTTGAAAAATTATCATGTTTTTATAGTTTTTAGAAAAACCACACAAAAAAAAAAAAATTTAAAAAAAAAAAAAACTCAACTTTTAGAAATATATCAAATTCTTTTATTTAGGTTTGTTGTATATATGATGTTTATTAAAAGAATGTAAATAAACTCAATTTTATAAATTATGTAAAAAAAATATTGAACAGGTTTTCTAATTATTATATATAAAACAATTAATTTAATAATTTTATATTTATTTATTTTTAATTAAAATATACAATTTTATTTGATGATATATCATAAATTATGAATTTTAATAAGTTATCTAGTTTGTCTTGATAAATAAGGATAATTACTATCTCTCCAAGAATAGAAATCCATTATATCACCAGGTTTACAAATTAAATTTTCAGTATATTCGTAATTGTTATTGTTATTTTTTTTAAAAAAAATTTCATTTTTAGTAATTGTATTTGAATTATTTATATTTAAAATTGTTTCTAAAATAAATAAAAGATAATAAAAAAAGTTAATAAATAAATATAAATTCAATAATGTTGTCGCTATTACTTCACTTACTTATAATTGTCATATTATGTATTAAGTGTTCTTTTTTTATATTTTTTTCTTACTTGTATATCACTTTTTTTAAATTTAATTTTTTTAAATATTAAAAACAATAACAACAACTACTCCTATTTATACAAATTTTTATTTAAATTTTTATTATAATATTTTTAAATACAAATATATATATATTTATATTATGAACAAGATAATATTTATTTATTTATTTTTGTTTTTGGGACAAACAAAAAACTAAAAAAAGAAAATTATTGTGTTAAAATTAAATGATGATTTTAAAAAAGTAAAACTAATTATTATTATTGAAATCTTTAATTTACCAAAAACAAAAAAAAAACACACAAATACATAAATTGTTAACACACATGTAATACCTTTTGATAATATTATCCACATATGACTTTTGATTTGTTTTTTTAAATGCACAAAAGACAAATAAAAATATGTAGGTTGTAATTAGTTTTGTGCATTTAATTCTAATAATGACAAATTATTTTAACCAACCAACACGTATATCGGTACTGTCAATGTTTTATTAATAAAATAAAAATAAATCTCATCACACTAACTCTTTTTTTTTTCTATATCTTTATTTCAAACACACAAATATAAAAACAAAAAGTGTGTGTTTTAGATTTGTAAAATGAAATTAAAAAATATAGAATATATACTAGTAGTAAATTAGTAAGTGTACTTATAATTAATAATTTTAAAATTCTCTTTGTCAAAAAGTGTAATTTTATATACAGTTCCCACTAAATTGTTTATAAACACTTTGGGGCTTTGTTGCAATCATAGAAAAGTACCCGGAAAACACTTATCAGTTTGGTTGTGAAAGTATTTATGATCATTCATTAAAATCAATCCAATACTTCAATATTATTTCAAAATTGTATTTTCCCTTTGGGTATTTTATAATCATTATTTAAATCAAGGTATAAAAAGATTCACATTTGATAATTCAGTTACCTATTTTACTTGATGTACAGAGGTAAATCCAAATGATCTCATTACCACTTGGGATACTTTATTGTTTATATTTACATAACAATATGTTGTATTAAACCACTCTCTAAAGAATTTGACCCAGATAAAAGAAACTACTTTTTTTGCTAAATACAATTAATTCACTTGATCAAGCAGTACTAGATATGCTATCAAAAGGTCATAAACCTATTATATTATTTTTGATGAATCTGAAAATATTAAAAAATAGTATAAAAAATGGATGTTTTGTTTGTGGTGCGGTTAAAAGATTTATAAAATATTTTTTAATTATTTGTGTATGTAATTTTTATTTGTGTGTAACATTTTGTGATATGTTTTTATAATAATTATAATTATTACTATTATACAAATATTTATAACTATAAATATTTTACAACTATAAATAAAAAACAAATCAAACTAGTTATGAAATTAAAGAAGTTAGCTTGGGACAACTGTTTAAGAATATTATTATTATTGTCCATTATTATATATTAAGATATAATAATGAAATAAAAAATGATATTACTAAAAGATGTTGGGGTTATAATAA
>JABXES010000253.1:0-10272 GCA_013375695.1 Dictyostelium brefeldianum
CCATGCCCAGCCGCCCCGCGGGGCCGTCCATGGGTAAAACAAAAAAAAAAAAAATTGCAAAAATTCCACAAAAAAAAAAAAAAAAAAAAAAAAAAAAAAAAAAAAAAAAAAAAAAAAAAAAAAAAAAACTTTTTCTTTTACTATTTTTTCACGTTTTGTGGATATATCTGTTTTGTTTGTGAAATTTTTGTAATATTACAAATAAATAACTATAGTTATTTTTTTACAATTTCAAATTAATTAAACGATTCCAAATCCCAAATATATACATTTTACCAAAAGCAGAAATTAGTTTTTTTAACACAATAACAATAATAGCAAACAACAAAAATACTTTTTTTAGTATATGTACATAAATAACAATAATAAACAAACAAAATAATATAATAATAAAGAATGAGGAAATACTTCATAGAAATCTTATTTATTACTTTACTTTTCACATTACTTTTAAGTCATTCATTTGATAACAATGGTAAGTGTATATACAACATTTAATTTATATATGATCTTTATAGTTTTTTAAAAAACTAATACATTTAAATATTGTTATTTGATATTATAGCATTAGTATATGGTAAAAAATTAGTAAATAAAATACCAATTAGTTCAGAATTTGATGATGATAACAATAATAATCTAAGCAAGATATTAGGATCATCAACAACCACAACAGCATCAGCAACTACAACATCAGAAGGAACAACTACAACAAAAGGTGATAGTGATAGTGAAAATAGTAATAGTAAAGATAATGGTGGTAGTGGAAATAGTGATAGTGGAATAAAACCATCAAATGGATCATCATCACATGAACATAATAGTGATGATTCACATAATAGTGATGATAGTAGTAAAAATAGTCATGATAATAGTGGTAATACAAGTGGTACAGATAGTGGTAATAGTGGAAGTAGTTCAAATTCAACAGATAGTGGTAATAATGGTGGTAGCAAAGATTCATCTGATAATGGTAAAGGATCAACATCAAATGAACCAACAGAATCACCTACAGACACACCAACACCTACACCTACACCAACAGAATCACCAACTCCATCACCAACACCTACACCAACACCTACACCTACACCAACACCAACACCAACACCAACATCAACACCAAATGAATCATCATCATCAACAGAATGTTTCCCATGTGATATTGGGTATTATGCAAATACAAGTAATCCAAATTGTGGTGGTATTAAACCAGAAGATGATGAAGAAGGAATGATATCGTTTACAACCTCAACCAATTCATGTGAAAAAGGATCATGTTTAGATGCAGATAAATATTGTTCAGAATGTGGACCAGGATTCTTTTCAAATGTATCAGGATCAACAGAATGTTATCATTGTACACCAGGATACTATTCAAGTTTACCAATTTCAAATCAATGTACACAATGTCCAGATGGATATGTTGCACCATCAAATAAAACAACAAGTTGTTATCCATGTCAATCTGGTTTCACATCAGATGAAGATCATATTGATTGTGTAGCATGTGATCCAGGTTACTTTTCGAGTGAAGGTGAACAATGTCAAGAATGTGGTCCAGGTTATTACTCTTTAAAACAATCTGGTTTCTGTTCACGTTGTGCAACAGGTACCTATAATACATATGAAGCACAATCATATTGTTATGAATGTAGTCCAGGTTTTTACAATCCAAATTCTGGTTCAATGTCAATTTCAGATTGTTTAAAATGTCCTGATGGTTCATATTGTCCATTTTCAGGATTGGAATCACCTGTACTTTGTCCATCAAATAAATTTTGTGTTTCTGGTGCAATCAGTCCATCTTCATGTCAAACTTTTTTCACATCAGATTCTGGTTCTTCAAATTGTCAACCAAATAAATGGTTATACATTGTTAGTTTTGGTAGTGCAGGTGTTGTACTATTAGGTATTATAGGTATTTGGAAATACGTTCAAGTAAAGAAATCTAAAAATAATATTAATCAAACTGAAGTTAGTAGATTAATTCCAAAACCCACTGATGGTCCTGAATATGGTGGTTTTTAAAATATAATCATCAATAATAATAATATAAATACAATCAATCAATCAATCAATCAATCAATCAATCAATCAATTAACCATTAATGGAAATGGAAAAATTCCACACCCTTTTTATTGTTAATATTACAAATCAATTTCAATTCACCAAAAAAAAAAAAAAAACAATCAATACAATATACCCAACAACATAAATAATAATAGATAAATATTTAAAACATTGCAGTTTTTAGTATTTCAAATCAATTACTATTAAAATATATAAGAATTTAATGTAAAACACTTGTTGTGCTTTATATTTATTATTCATAAAAAAACAAAACAAAAGAAAAGCAATAGAGTAGTATTAAAAAAAAGGTGTACATTATAATAAACAAATACAAAAAACAAAAACTTATAAATTATAATTATAATTATATATATGTTCCATATATTTTATTGAATGTTGGATCTAATTGTGTGTGTTGATATTGTTTATTTGTACAGTCTTTTTTGTTTTGAATAATGACATTATATAACCAATCATTAATCATATGTTTCGTATTAAATTGTATATTTGTTGTATAGTTGTTGTATTGTTGTATTATATATATTTGTTAATTTCTATTTGAATTTTGTAACGGCACTTGCTAAAACTGGTACATGAAAGAATTCTACAAATACTTTTCTAAAATATTTATTCCAAACTAATGAAAATATACCAAGACCAATTCCATATGCAACACCTTGTGTAAGTCCTTTAAAAAAGCATTGTTTATATTTCTCTATCATTTTAGCTTCATCCATTTCTATTTTATTATATATATGTTTTATAATCCTATAAACGCGTGTACGAGATGATGAAAAAATTGTGTAATGAAAAAAAAAAAAAAAACTTTTTTTATGAATATCACAAATTTGCTTCAAAAAATGAATATTTTTATTTATTTTTTTGTGAAATGAATAAATGTTTAATTTTTGACCAATTATTATCCCATGTATCGGATTCTCTATCTTTTGATAAATTATTTCTCATTTTATCCAATGTAATTGATGATGATTTATTATTGTTATTGTTACCACTGAATAATTTATTTAATAATGAAGTTAATTGAATTGAATCATTGAATAGGAACCCATTATAATCAACTTTAACTAATTCATGAATACATTTGAAATTTATTGCTAATACAGGTAAACAACAACCAAACATATCAACTACTTTCATTGGTAAATCAATACCACTACTACTATTATGTAATGATATACCTATATCACAACATGCTAATAGTTTTGGATAATCAGATGATTCTAACCATGCTGTAATAATTCTTGATTTCTTCAATGATAATGAGTTAATTTTATTTTGATAGTATTCTTTTTGTGGTCCTTTACCTGTAATTATAAATAATAAATTATCACTACCATCATTACCACTACCACTATGTAATTTATCATATTCAACAATTGAATCTAATAAAATTGAAAAATCTTCATCTTGTGTCCAACTTGTTGATGATATAATAATTGATGTATTTGGTAAGCCACCATCCATACTATTCTTTCCTTTATTCTTTTTCTTTTCAATTACACATTCAATATATTCTTTATCTTTTCCATCAAGTGCATACTTTGTAATAAATAATTTTAAAAATTCTTCTTGTTCTTTATCACTCATCCTTTTAAATATTGGTGATGCTTTATCATGAAATACAAATGTTTTACCCCTATAGTAAATATGTGAATGTATGGATTAGTATGTGTGGGTAGTAGTATGTGAGTGGGTACCTACTTTAAATTCCAATCTTTAACCAATTGTAATTTCATTTCATTTGTAACGAATAAATGAGCGTATGCAGATTGAGCGAAATAACGTTCAATGAATTTAGCTATACGAATGATTGGATGAGAATCTTGTTTGTTTAATGATAATTTTAATAGAGTGTAACCAAGATTATGCCAATCAATAATTAAATTTGTACCTCTTAACCAACAAACAATTTGCATTACAAATATAGTTGGAATTGCAGGTGGTGATTGAACTAAAATTGTATTTAATGGTGATCCAACAGAGAATAATAATACAATTAATAATTGAATTATTTGAAATAATACTTTTAAAATTGCAATAAATGGCCATAATGCCATTGAAAATGGTCCGCAAACTTTCTTTATATTTGACATTGAAATTGGAAATTGATTTAATTGTTTTATTTCAATATTTTCATTATTTAAAATTTGTGGATGTGGTTCACTTTCTCTGTATCCTATTAAAGTTACATGGGTATTTGGTAGTTGTGATAATGACATTGAATGATATTGCATTCTTGGTGATCTACCAATATCACCTAGTACAACAACTGCTACTCTATTAACATTGTTTTTAACATTGTTCATATTTTTATCTTTGTTGACCATTTTTTAATTTTTAATTAATATAAAAAAAATGATTGAACAAAGCACTTCATAAAAAATAAAATTTTATTTTTTTTTTTTTTTCATTTTTTTTTTTACTTTTCATACGAACAGTATTACAACAATATATTATTTAAAAAACTATGTATAGTTTTGTTTCAACTGTACAGAAACCAACAGCAGTTACACATTCAGTAACAGGTAATTTTACTGGACCAAATGATAGAAATTTAATTATAAGGTATGTGAAAAGATTTACTATAGTATTAGGTGTATCATAGCAATGAAACTAATTATAGCATAAATACTCAATACAGTAAATGTACAAAGATTGAAATATTTTTAATGGATTCAGATGGATTAAAGGCAATGTTTGATGTTAATATTTATGGTAGAATATCAGTATTAAAATTATTTTCAGTTGGTGGTAAACAAGATTATTTATTTATAAGTACAGAAAGTTTTAAATTTTGTGTATTGGCATATGATGTTGAAAAGAAAGAGATTGTTACAAAAGCAAGTGGTAATGCAGAAGATTCAATTGGTAGACCAACAGAAGCAGGTCAGCTTGGTATAATTGATCCAGATGGTAGATTAATTGCATTACATTTATATGAAGGACTATTGAAATTAATTACATTGGATGGTAAAGGAGCAACTGGTACAATTCATAAAAATGCAAATAATGCAAGATTAGAGGAACTACAAGTAATGGATATGACATTTTTATATGGTTGTAAAGTACCAACGATAGCAGTATTGTTTAAAGATACAAAAGATGAAAAACATATATGTACCTATGAAATTTCACAAAAGGATCCAGAGCTGTTGGTTGGACCTTGGTCACAATCAAATGTTGGTGTTTATAGCTCATTGTTAGTACCAGTTCCATTGGGTGGTGTATTGGTAGTTGCAGATAATGGTATAACTTATTTAAATGGTCGTATAACTCGTTCAGTTGCAATACCATACACTAAATTTTTAGCGTATGATCGTGTTGATAAAGATGGTTCAAGATTTTTATTTGGTGATCATTTTGGTCGTTTATCAGTTTTGGTATTAATTCATCAAAATCAAAAAGTTGTTGAATTGAAACATGAACAACTTGGTCGTATTTCAATTCCATCATCAATTAGTTATTTAGATTCTGGTGTTGTTTATATTGGTAGTAGTAGTGGTGATTCTCAATTGATTAAATTAAACACTGAAAAAGATCCATCAACAGATAGTTATCTTAGTTACTTGGAGAATTTTACAAATATTGGACCAATTGTTGATTTTTGTGTTGTAGATGCAGAGAAACAAGGTCAATCTCAAATTGTTACATGTTCAGGTACATATAGAGATGGTTCATTAAGAATAATTAGAAATGGTATTGGTATTGCTGAGCAAGCATCCATTGAATTGGAAGGTATAAAAGGTATTTGGCCAATTAAGGGCGGTGGTGTTGTTCGTGGTGGTGGTGGTGATGGTGAATTAAAAGATAAATATTTAATTACATCGTTTATTGAATGTACAAAAGTATTATCATTTCAAGGCGAAGAAATTGAAGAAACAGAATTTAAAGGATTAGATTCCACTGGTTCAACAATTTATTGTGGAAACGTTGATCGTTATGATGTAATCATTCAAGTAACAAATAAATCTATAAATACAATCAATTCAAAACAACCATTTAATCTTATTGATCAATGGAAAGTACCAGTATCAGGTGGTCGTATTAATTTAGTATCTTGTAATAATGAACAAATTGCCCTTTCCATTGATAAATCATTATATTATTTCCAAGTTTCCAGGGAAGGTCAAATTCAATTGATAAAAGAAATTCAATTACCCCATGAAATATCATGTATTGATATATCACCATTTGAAAGTTTAATGGATCAAAAATCACAAATTGTTGCAGTTGGACTTTGGAATGATATTACTCTTCGTTTATTCAAATTACCAAATCTTGAAGAAATTTGTAAAGAACCTCTTGGTGGTGAAATATTACCAAGAAGTATATTGATGATTACATTTGAATCAGTGGATTACGTATTTTGTTCATTGGGTGATGGTCATTTATTTAAATTTCAATTTGATTTACAATCATTCAAACTATTTGACAAGAGAAAGTTAACGCTAGGCACTCAACCAATTATATTAAAGAAATTCAAATTAAAGAATACCATAAACATATTTGCAATCTCTGATAGACCAACAGTAATTTACTCTCATAATAAGAAATTGTTTTATTCTGTTGTAAATTTAAAAAATGTTTCAAATGTAACATCGTTCAATTCAGATTCATTTTCAAATTCAATGGCAATTGCAACTGATACAAATCTTTCAATTGGCACAATTGATGAAATTCAAAAATTACACATTAAAACAATTCCATTAAACGAAGAAATGGGTAGAAGAATTGTACATTTAGAAGATCATTCAGTTTATGCAGTAATTACAGTTAAAAATATTGAAGATAAATCAAGTAGTGGTAATGGTGGTGATGAAGATGATATTGAAAAAGAAGGTGAAGAAGAAATATCATATATACGTATATTTAGTGATCAAACATTTGAATTAATATCAAGTTTTAGATTACAACCTTATGAAATGGGATGGTCAATTACAAGTTGTAAATTTACAGGTGATGATGATTCAAGTTATCTTGCAGTTGGTACTTCAATTAATCAACCTGATAAACCAACTGCTGGTAGAGTGTTGTTATTTAGTTTAGATGAATCAACTGGTAAATTAATATTGTTGGAAGAAATTTCATTCAAATCTAGTGTTTACTATTTATTGTCGTTTAATGGTCGTTTATTAGCAGCAGTTCATAAACGTCTCTTTTCTATACGTTATCAAATTTCAAAAGAAAAGAATTCAAAAGTACTTACAAGTGAAAGTGTTCATAAAGGTCATACAATGATATTAAGATTGGCAAGTAGAGGTCATTTCATATTGGTTGGTGATATGATGAAATCAATGTCTTTATTAGTTGAACAATCAGATGGATCATTGGAACAAATTGCACGTAATCCTCAACCAATTTGGATTAGATCAATTGCAATGATAAACGATGATTATTTCATTGGTGCAGAAAGTAGTAATAATTTTGTAGTGGTAAAGAAAAACAATGATTCAACCAATGAATTGGAACGTGAATTACTTGATAGCGTTGGTCATTATCATATTGGTGAATCTATTAATTTTATGAAACGTGGTTCATTAGTTCGTTTACCTGATCAATCTGATCAACCTCAAATACCAACTATTCTATATGCAAGTGTAAATGGTTCCATTGGTGTAATTGCTTCAATTAGCGAAGATGATTTCAATTTCTTTTCAAAACTTCAAAAAGGTTTAAATTCAGTTGTAAAAGGTGTTGGTGGTTTTAGTCATGAACAATGGAGAAGTTTTTCAAATGATCATCACACTGTTGCTTCTCGTAATTTCATTGATGGTGATTTAATTGAAACATTTTTGGATTTAAAATATGATTCTCAATTAAAAGCTGTTGCAGATTTAGGTATTACTCCTGAAGATACTTTTAAAAAAATTGAATCTTTAATGCAATTTATTCGTTAAAACCAACTCTTATACAATAATAAATAATTTCTAAATTAAGTAAATATTATAAATAAAATATTATTTTCTCGCAACATGTTTTACCTTTGTTTGATTAAACGATACTAAAGCACACTATATAATAGTTGTACAACTTGACATTATTGATATAAACAAATTGTTTTAAAAAATTTATATCCCATAAAATATATTTTTAAGAACGAGACAAAAGGTTTATTTTTCTACATTTTTATGAAATGTTATGGCAAAGCATATAATAAAATATAAAATACATTGGTGGAGTTTAAACCTTTAGGGGGTGGATGAAATGTTTCCCATATTTCTCTTTTTGATGTTTGGTTTATAACATGTTGTAATAAAGTATTATTTTCATGTAACATGTTTTGATCAAATAATTGACACTAAATCACACTATAATCAAACAACTTGATATTATTGAATAATTGAAATTTTGTATTTTAAATTATCCCACAAACTTTTTTTTTTCAGTGGGTGGTTCTCTTTTTCGGCAATGGTTACCAAACATTAATGGTTTATTTATTTTTTTAATTTTAACAAAAATTGTAATTTATTTATTTTAAACTAAAAATCTATTGTATATACTAAGTGATCAGCCTTATCATTTGTATTTAAAATATTTATTTATTTTAATATTCTAAAATGATATAGTTTAATGTTTATTAAAAAAAAAATATTTTTTAAATTTTGATCACATGAACAACAATATGAATTAAGGATATTTCTTAAAAAAATAAAGTGCACATTATTAAAAGTATGTGTGTAATTTTCAATTTCGATTAACTGTTTAATTTTTTTTTTATCCCATAAACAATTTTTTTTTTTCTATAGAGTTTGGTTATAGGTTTTTTTTTTTATATTTTTTTGAAATGTTATGGCAAAGCATATAACAAAATAAAAGTGTAATATTATAAAACTCAGTAATTATTGAACAAATTACTTAAGTGTCATGCATTCACACATAACATTGGTGGAGGTTACAGTTTCAGGGGGTGGTCTAAAAGTGTCCCAGGTAATTCTCTTTTGTGTTTTGTTTTTTTTATTTTTTTTTTTTTTTTTTTTTTTTTTTTTTTTTTTTTTTTGTATTTTTTTGTTTTTATAATTTTAATGTATTGAATAAAATCCTATAATTAATTTTTTAATGTAGTGTATTTTGGTGAAATGTATATTTATCATTTAAAAATTATTTGTAGATTATCTGTAAGTGGGTGTTAGGGTTATTGTATGATATATAAAAATTAGTATAACTGGATATTTTAAATTTTTATAAAGATTTTTAATAATTAAAAATTACAAAAAAGAAAAAAAAAGTAAAACATATATTAAATTTGATGAAGCGCATATATATATGTGGTTTTTATATATTAAATTTTTATTATAAAGTTTGAAAAAAATGAGAAAATGGATATTTTTATTTTGATAATGGGGGATATTTTTGTCAAAAAGTTGTAGTTTGATTGAAAACCAAAAAATTAAGTGTAGTGTCATAAATTACCTTTTATTATTATTACTATTATTATTACTATTATTATTAGTATTATTATTATTGTTGCTATATAATTTATATTTGTGTTATTGTTAGAATGTGAGTGATTAATATTGCAAGATTTGATTTGAACTTTTTTTTATTTTTTTTTTATTTTTTTTTTAAAAATAATAAATGTTTTAATATTAACTATATGGTTGTTGTTGACATTCACCAACGACTTTTTTTTTATTTTGAAAATTGTACAATGCACAATGTTTTTATTTGGTTATTTTTCAAAGTTAATCTCTATAAAAGGTAATTTTTTTTTTTTTTAATTTTTTTAATTTTTTTTAAATTTTCGAAAAAACCTCAAACCGTTATCTAACAATAATATAATACTATTATCTGTTTCTACAATTGTATTCGAGATGGTTGGTGAATAAAATAAAACGAGTTTGTTTTACCATTTTAATAACTATTTTATTACAACAAATTATCTTTTTTTTTTGTTGAAATATTTCAATACAAGTCTGCTCGCAAATATAAAAAAAGCATGTCATTGTATATTATTAAAATTTTATCAATTGTTTAATAAATTATTATTGATATTTAGTATTTTAGGTTTTAATAATAAATGTATACATTTATGTATTTTGTAAATTTGTAATCTTTTTTTTTTTTTTTTTTTTTTAAACAAAAATAAATATTAAAATTTTATTTTTTTTTTGCAAAAAAATTTTTTTTTTAAATTTATTTTTGTTTTACACGTGTTTTTTATGAAGTGTTTTGGTTTT
>JABXES010000266.1:0-10250 GCA_013375695.1 Dictyostelium brefeldianum
TTTTTTTTTTTTTTTTTTTTTTTTTTTTTTTTTTTTTTTTTTTTTTAAAAAATTTAATTTAAAATTTTTTTATATTTTTTAAAATTTAAAAAAAAAAAAAAAAAAAAAAATTAAAATTAAAAATCATTAAAATTTTAATTCATTGTGTTTAACAAGATTGTTATAGTATCAATAAAAATCAATTCCATTTTGGTTTCTTAATTGAGAGCTAAGAGTAGATTAATTTAAACAAAATCTAATTGTTTTATTTAATTTCTCAATTAGTTGACAAGTGAAATTAATATTTTTTTGTGTTGCCACAATTTATTTTACACATTACTGGTTCATGATTCAGCTACTTACTTTCAAAGAAAGAAAAAACAAGATAATCAATTAAAAAACATGATAAATGCTCGTACAACTAGATGATTAAACTATTTAAATAAATAATTTTAAATTTCACACTTCTATTGTTTATTTAATTTTCAAAAAAACAACAAAAAATAAAAATTTATTTTTAGATCCACCAACGACCCCCACAATTTTCATTTGCTAAATCAAGAGCAAATCACTTTATATTTATATTGTTTTAATTTTTGTTTGTGTTGGTGTGAAGTATTTTTATTAATTTTTATTTTTCTATAATAATATTTCTAATCACAATTGATATTGATTGTCTAATTATTATTCAATAATTTCAAAAGATGTTGACATCAAGATTTATTATTATTAGTATCATTAGATTATAAAACTTGTTCCAAATGGCAGACCGAAATGGTTACTACCAGTTATAATACCTGGTTTACGGGTTACTGGATTAGTAATAACTAGTGCTATCATTTTTAGAAAGAAAAGAGTTGAGTTTTTAAAAGATAGAATATCATTTAAAATTGGTAATTATCTAAAAAAGCAAAAAAAAAAAAAACTATTTATGTATTAATTTATTATAATCACAAACCAATTCCTTCCTTCTTTTCTTTATTATTGTTTGTTAAATGTTGTAAGATAAATAAGAAAATGGAACTTCGATCTTTTTAATATTTTCTGTTAATGTAGTTAAATGTTCACTTTGAGTTGTATTTGTAACTAAATATCTATATTTTGTAAATAACTGTGGTTTAAAAGTAAGATGCTGTTAGGATAATACACTGATAATGAGTGGTAGAGATTGTTGATTTACATACCATAAAATTATATGTATAATAAATAATTGCAATTATGTCAATTACAATAAAAACATAGATAAAGGTTTCTAATATACTATATTGATCAATTATTTCACTTGTACCATTTAGAAATTTAATTTGAGCCCAACCCATACATATCAACGATTGAATAAACAAATTTGTCACATAAAATACATAGAATAGTTTTAATTTAAAAGAAAAATTTAACTTCACCCTTCTTTTTTCTAATTCTGCTATAATTGATCTTCTTTTTGATATCAACTGTTATACACAAGTGTTGTGTTGTTATTAGTATGTGTATGTGCGAATGTGGTGTTTATATATGATAATAATAATGTAACTATATTTACTTTATAAATTTCAAATGCTAAAAATGGAATGATAAAAAGAATAAAAACAAGTAAAAAAACCAACATATATGATACAATTGAATCAGGTATAGTTGTTGTAACAATTATTATTGATGGAAGAAGAAGTGAGAAACTAAAAACCAATATTAAATCTCTGTAAATGTAATTGTGCGGTTCACCTTGAATTGATAATAATTCTACTATACTTTGATATTCATTTTGAGTAATAACATTTCTTAATTCATCTGGATATGTTATATACGAGAATTGAAATGGAAAAAATGATTCATCATCATCTTTATTTATTTTATATGTAATTTCAAAATCATATCTTACTTCTTTTGTTGATTTTGATGTTACTTCCATTTCTTTGTATTTCTTTATATTATTTGTTTGTTGAGAAGATTGAAAGAAAAAAAAAATAAAAAGTAAAAAATAAAACCAAAAATAATTGGTGGTGACGCATCAAAAAATATAAAACAAAACAATGACACACAGCAATTAAAGGGTGACTCTAACTATGTCATAAACACAATCACAATGGACACTTACTGCCAACACAATCTAATATTTAATTTAATTTACAAATTTAAAAAAATTGTAAAGATTATTTAATCCATTTGTGGGTTTATTTACAATTCCAGAACAAATAAATTAAAAATTTGTTGGTTTGTAATTTTGATATATTTTTTAGATGACTGTTTCATTGCTAATAGTTTCACAAAAACCGACGTTTGATTTTTTACAAAAATTTTGGTTCATGGTATGAAAATTTAAAAAAACTAAAAATATCAACGTTGGATATTTTGTTATCTAGATATCATTTTTTCGAAGCGTAAAATAATGATTTTTTTTATTTTAAAATATCTATTGTAAAAACAGTGCCAATCTCTCCAAACAACTTAATTTTTTTCATTTTTATTATTTGCTACTTATCATTTTTCTTTTTTTTTTTTTTTTTGTGAATGTTGTTTCTAATCACTTCATTTTTTTATTTTTGTGTTTGGTTTTTTTCATTTTTTCATTTTTTTAATTTTAAATATATAAAGATAGATAGATAAACAAACAAATAAATAAAAAAATGAATTTATACTTTTTAATTTCAATTTTATTGATTTTTTTAATTGATTCAATAAACTCACAAATTATTTCATCTGCATATGTATGTAAATAAATATAAAAGAGAAAATGATGGGAATTTATTTTCTTTTCAAAAATTGAATAGATAAAAATAATTTTTGAAATATTAATTTATTAATTTTTTGATGATTTAATATTATTTAATAGTGTGTAAAACCAGATTTTTATTTTGATAACAATGTGTATATTGGGTATTCAGCAACTGTAAGTCCATGTCCTGCAGGTATGTCATACACTATTATAAAAAACAAAATCAACACTCTCCCTTTAAAAAACACTCAATAAAAAACACTATTATAATTGAGCTACAATAGATTCTAACAACTAGTATAACTCGATATTTTTAATTATTAAAAGGTTTTGTAACTAAATCATTTAATGCTGTTGCAGCTGTAAATGGTCAAGTTTGGTATTATGAATGTGCAACAGATGATGGGTTTTGGTTTTCACAAGTTGGAGGTTGTGGTGCATATGCTCAATTTTCAGTGGCAATAAGCCCTGCAGCACCATATATGATACAATTAAGTGCTGCTAGACCATATATAGTACTTGCAATGTGTGATTCAGGTTGGGGTATAAGATCATTTTATATGGATTCTTCTGCAACTCCATCAATTTCAAATCAATGTAATGCAAGAGGTTTAGGTGATACAACTTATTCATATCAATCATGGTATTCAGCTTGGGCAAGTTGTAATGCTGGTTATGTTAATAATGGTGCAGGTGTTTGTGTTGATAATAATGAATGTGCTGCAGCTGTATGTGGTTCAGCAATTTGTGTAAATACACCAGGTAGTTATTATTGTACTTGTAATGCTGGTTATGTTTATAATGGTGCCGGTGCTTGTGCTGATATTAATGAATGTACTGCTGGTACTTCAGGTTGTGCTCATACTTGTTTAAATAATGCAGGTGGTTTTACATGTAGTTGTATTGCTGGTTATAGATTAAATGCAAATGGTAAATCATGTGATGAAATTAATGAATGTGCTGAAGGTACATCAGGATGTAGTCATTCTTGCGCAAATACTGCTGGAGGTTTCACTTGTTCATGTCCTGCTGGATATAGATTGGGTGCAAATTTAAAAACTTGTGCTGAAATTAATGAATGTGCTGAAGGTACATCAGGATGTGCTCAAAATTGTGCAAATACTGTTGGTTCATTCACATGTTCATGTAATGCTGGTTATAGATTAAATGCCAATGGTAAATCATGTGATGAAATTAACGAATGTAGTGAATTAACAGCAGGTTGTAGTCATACTTGTTCAAACTTACCAGCTGGTAGTTTTACATGCTCATGTCCAGCTGGTTATAGATTAGGTGCTGATAAAAAGACATGTTCTGAAATTAATGAATGTACTGAAGGTACTTCAGGATGTGCTCATACTTGCACAAATACAGATGGTAGTTTCACTTGTAGTTGTGATAATGGTTATAGATTAAATGCAAATGGCAAATCATGTGACGAAATTAATGAATGTAGTGAATTAACAGCAGGTTGTAGTCACACTTGTTCAAATTTACCATTAGGTTCATTCACTTGTTCATGTCCAGCCGGTTATAGATTAGGTGCTGATAAAAAAACTTGTTCAGAAATCAATGAATGTAGTGAATTAACAGCAGGTTGTAGTCACACTTGTTCAAATTTACCATTAGGTAGTTTCACTTGTAGTTGTCCAAATGGTTATAGACTTGGTACTGATAAAAAGACATGTTCAGAAATTGATGAATGTGCTGAAGGTACATCCGGCTGTGCTCAAAATTGTGCAAATACTGATGGTAGTTTCACTTGTAGTTGTAATAATGGTAAGTGAAGTAAAATATCCTTTTAATATAATACAAACAAAATACTAATTAAATGTATATTACTATAATTTAGGTTATTTAATTGGAGCAGATTCAAAATCCTGCAATGATGTTGATGAATGTTCACCAAATCCAACACCATGTGGTCAATCAATTTGTAATAATGTTGGTGGATCTTTCTTTTGTTCATGTGCATTTGGATATGCCTTATCAGCAGATAATCAAACATGTTTAGATATTGATGAATGTACAACAGTACCAAATTCATGTCAAGGTAATGCAATTTGTGCAAATTCAGTTGGTAGTTACTCATGTTCTTGTCCAAATGGATTTGAATTAGCATCAAATCAAACTGCATGTTTAGATATAAACGAATGTACAAGAAATATTCATCAATGTACTGGTGTTGCTTCATGTTTCAATTTAGATGGTGAATATGAATGTAAATGTCCATCAACTGGTTACTCCTTATCAGCAGATGGATTCTCATGTTTAGATATTGATGAATGTACTACAAATACTCATCAATGTACTGGTGTTGCCACATGTTTAAATAATATTGGTGATTACACTTGTATATGTCCTGCAACAGGTTATACATTATCAACAGACGGTAAATCATGTAATGACATTGACGAATGTACTGACGGAACAAATTTATGTGTTGGTGATTTCACAACATGTGTAAATACTCAAGGTGATTATTTATGTTCATGTCCAAATGGATTCAACTCTATTTCAAATGGCCATGATTGTTTAGATATTGATGAATGTACAAGTAATCAAGATCAATGTTTATCAAATACAATTTGTCAAAATTTAAATGGTACATATTCATGTGAATGTGTTCCAAACTATTCAAGAATTTCATTATATCAATGTGAACCAAAACCAATTATTACAACATTTTATCAAAAACCAATTCAATATTATACATTTATTGTAAAAGGTCACAACTTTAATCAAGATTCAATTATCACAATTGATAACAATGGTGTTACTGTTAACTGTCAATACCAATCTGGTAATGAAACTGAAATTGAATGTGCAACAAGTGAAGGTTCAGAGGTTAGAGGTAGTGTAACAGTTGAAACTAGTTCAATTAAATCAGAACCATATGAATTCACAGGCGCACCATTCATTGTATCATACTCTAAAAATCCATTAACAACTGGTGAAGAGATTACATTTTCAGGTAGAAATTTACCAGTTGGTCAATCAACTAAATTAACAGTTAATTCAATTGAATGTCCAATTAATTTAAATGATGGCGAAACAATTACATGTATAGTACCAGAAGGATCTGGTAGTTTTAATTATATTTCATTGTCAAATGAGACAGTATCAAATACAGATAGTAGTTATATTATTTATGCAAATCCAACTATTACTTCAACATCAGTAGTATATATAACTGGTGGTAAATTAACTATTACCGGTACAAATTTCGGCACACCTAAATCAGTAGCTAGTGTTTCAATTGGTAATCATCATTGCAGTAATATTGAAATTGTATCATATGATATTTTAACATGTGAATTGGAAGCAACTACAAAAATATTTACTCAAATTATAAATTTAGTAATTGATGGATTACCAGTTGAAAATGAATATTATTTCACATATTCATCATTGGATTCAGGTATTTGTCAAGATAATTGTAATAACCAAGGTACATGTACTTCATTTGGATGTGTTTGTGATGAAACGTTCACAGGTATATCATGTAACGAATCATCGACAATTATAATACCATCATTCCCACCTGTTAATCCAAACATACCTTCAATTGAAGTTGGCAATGGTGATGGTAATGATAATAATGGATTTGGATATAAAATTACAATTGTCAGAATAGAAGAATTAGATTACAACGATGTAGTAATCAACGACTCTATTATTTCACTATCTGATAAATCATGGGATAGTCATTCAAGTAATTTAAATTCCTGGACATTCAATATAACATTGGATAACAAATCATATTTAGAATCAACATTTGAATATTTTAAACAAAGTAAAAATATTACATTTTCATCAACTTCATTTATCATTCCAGCAGAATCATTAAAATTATCAATTACTTGTAAACAATGGCCATTCAAATCAAAGTTGAATACATTAAGAATAGTAATTCAATCTGAAACATTAATTAAAAATAACGATGTACAAGAATGTTCAATTAGTACTCCTGTATCAACAAATTATAATAACCATTTATGGACAACTACTGAAAATTCAGAGAGTGGTATGATTGCTAGATTTGTGTCTGTTGCTGAATTGGATTCTTCAATTTCAATTACTGCTAATATTCAAGATTTATCGAGTGAATTGAATAGTAATAAAATATCATTAATTGGTATTAGTGTACCATACCATAAGCAAGTAGTAATTGATCCAGATTTTGGTTTGTTATTAAATGTAAATGATAAAGAAACTGGTAATTGTGAATCATCAAATCCTGTTAATTGGAAATTAGCAACTGGTCTATCAATTGGTGGTGCTGGTCTTGTTGGTATCGCCTCTGTTGCTGCTTACTTTCAAAGAAAGAAAAAGAAGGACAACCAATTAAAAAATATTGTAAATTCTAAATAAAATTTTAACACAGCAATTAAATTTTAACACACTCTATGTGTCTCTATCTTCCCCTGGTCATTAATATAAATTTTACTGGCTCTGGTATGTATTTATGTATTTGCATCTTATCTTGATGACATCACACAATTGCACACAACAGATCTTGAGTTAAATTTTAACACGCCCTGTATTCCCTGGTCATTAATATAAAATTTACTGGTTCTGGTATGTATTTGTGTATTTATATATTTATATAAATAATAATGCACATCTTATCTTGTTGACATCACATAATTAAACATAGCAGATATCCTGAGTTACTTTGAGAAATTTTAAATAATGACATTTGTTTTCACCAAAAAATAAATATCTCGAATTTATTTAAAATTCGTTCGAAAAGAAAGATACTATAACTTCCATTGAATAAGTGTTGTAAAAATATTGGATTCCATTTATTAAACTATTTATTTTTATTTAAGTTTATTAAATAAAAATGGATATTTTCTGTACCCTTTTCTTATAGTATCGTGTATATTACTGACTTCACAAAGTTTATAAACTTTGATTTTTTTTGATTTTTTTTTGAATTTTTAAATTTTTTTTTAAATTTTTTCAATTTAATAAAAAAAAAAAAAAAAGTTTGTTTTTTATTATTTTTCATTATATAACAACTAGTTAAACTAATTTAGGTATGTTTTGATGTCATAATTAAATTGTAATAATTGAAATTTACTTTTTTTTTTTTTTCTTGTATTGACAATAAAAAGTAATTTAAATAAAAATTTCATTATTTTTCCAAATATCGCACACCACACATTTAAACAACAAATAATATTATTTATTATTTTCATTTAAAATAGTTTTTATAATAAATTTATATTAATATAAATAATTAATAATAGTAATTTTCTTTTTTTCTATTTATAACTATACATATACAAATACACAATAATGTCATCATCATTAGAAAAAGTAACAGATAGAATTAAAAATTCATTATTTATACCAATTGAAATGAGTTCAGAATTAAATACAAATGAATGTTCAGCATCATCAACTGAAACATTATTTTCAAAGGTACCATTAGCACCAGTTGATCCAATTTTAGGTGTTTCAACAGCATTTAAAGCAGATACACACCCAAATAAAGTAGATACATCAGTTGGAGCATATAGAGATGAAAATGGTAAACCATACGTATTGAAATGTGTATTTGAAGCAGAAAAAAGATTATTAGGAGCACCAAAAGAATACTTACCAATCGATGGTATTCCAGAGTTTAATAAATTATCAGCAAAATTATTGTATGGAGATGCAATGAATGGTAAAGAGAAAAGAATGGTAACAGTTCAAGCATTATCAGGTACTGGTGCATTACGTTTAGGTGTAATATTCATTCGTAAATATTTACCAGCTGGTACCGTTGTTTACATTTCACGTCCATCATGGGTTAATCATCATAACATTTGCAAAGAAAGTGGTGTACAATCTGCAGAATATACATATTACAATCCAACAACTAAAGGATTAGATTTCGATGGTATGTTACGTGACATTAAAGCTGCACCAAATGGAAGTGTATTCGTATTACATTTATGTGCTCATAATCCAACAGGTGTTGATCCAACTCATGCTCAATGGAATATAATTGCAGATGCAATGAGAGAAAAGAATCATATTCCATTTATGGATTGTGCATATCAAGGTTATGCAAGTGGTGATTTAGATTACGATGCATACAGTGCACGTTTATTCTTGAATCGTGGTTTCGAAATGTTTAGTGCTCAATCATTCTCTAAAAATTTCGGTCTTTACGGTGAAAGAACTGGTGCATTAACCATTGTATCACATCGTGAGGATGTTGTACCAATGATGTTATCACAAATGAAAATGGATATTCGTGCAATGTATTCATCACCACCAACTCATGGCGCTCGTATTGTAACAACTGTACTCTCTGACCCACAACTCAATGCACTTTGGGTATCTGAATTAAAAGAAATGTCTGGACGTATCAAAGACGTTCGTCAAAAAGTATTAGATGCATTAATTGCACGTAAAGTACCAGGTACTTGGAATCATATCGTTGATCAAATTGGTATGTTTACCTATACCGGTCTTTCAAAAGCTCAAGTTGACATTTTAGTAAACAAATATCATATTTATTTACTTGGTAGCGGTCGTGTTTCTTTAGCTGGTTTAAATGATAAAAATGTTAATTATTTCGCTGATGCCATAGCTGATGCTGTCAATTCAACAAATTAATTAATTTTATTCATATGGTCAAACTTTAAAGAAATAAATAAAAAAATTATATGTAAAAAAATAGTAAATTTTAAATGTTTCAGATGCAAACAACTATTTTAAATTAATTTATTCGATTCAAAAAAAAAAAAAAAGTGAATTGTTAAAAAAGTTAACAATTGCTATTTTTATAATCAAATGTGGTCATGTGATAAAAAAAAAAAAACATTGTCACCATATTGCGTTATCAAAATTCGATATGTTTCGCAGCACACAATATTATTATGACATAATTATTTTATATTATCAATAATAATATGTTTGAATCATATGATATCATGAAAATAATTGATGTGTGTAGTAATTTTCATAATAACAATAAAACAAACAATAACAGTAATAATTTTATTTATTTTTTTCTATTATTACTTTAAAGTAATAGAATATACATATAATAAAAAGTAGCGGTATATACATAATAATAATAATTTTATAATAATAAAAACACAATAATTTGTATTGTTTTGTTTGTTCATTATCAATATATAATAATTAACGATTATAATAATATTATTAATAACTTATAATAATAAAGCAAAACGTCTATTTTTATACATTATAAGATGAATTAATCATTGAATTTAAAAACAAACAATAATAACAAACACTCCCTGTTTACTATTTTAGACACACTATTTTGTGTTTGCATGTTTAGTGTGTGTGAGAATGAATGTGTGGTTGGTTTGTTTTTTTTGTTTTTTTGTTTTTTTGTCATTTTCTTTATATATTTTTTTACCCAATGTTAATTTTATTCTCAACAACAATAAAAAACACAATTTCAGACAGCATCATTATTTCAACATTTTCATTATATATCTTTATTTCTTGTCTTCATTGTATGCGTTTATATAGAAACTAAAAATTTTAATTTTTATATGTTTTATATTTAATGAAAAAAAAAAAA